>QUSF01000013.1:3348375-3557843 GCA_003676055.1 Chloebia gouldiae | reverse complement strand
AAAGAAAGAAAGAAAGAAAGAAAGAAAGAAAGAAAGAAAGAAAGAAAAGAATTAAAAGCTGAATTAATCTTTCTGAGCTGCAACACATAATAATCTTTGCCTATTTTCTACACTGCAGAAATGATAAGTCAAATATTCTTCCCTTTATGAATAAATGTGTGAGTAATAAATGAGAAACTAATTTATCTACTTCAGAACGTTCTACAAAATAGAACTCTGTAAAAATCATACCAACTTAATCAATAGAAATGTATTTGTTGACTTTTGTGCATGGAAAAAATTTAGCTAACTGAAATCTTCCTGCATATCTCAGATCCTCAATGACAACTTTTCAGTGTTTAGTTTGATAACAAATAAAAAAACATAAAACAAAAGGAACACTGCATTCATGGTCCACTTTAGAAGGAACTCTACTTCCTGAAGAGGGAGTAAACTGTAAGTGGCAAATACAATCCTCTCAGTGTGCTGCTGCTGAGAAAGAAGCACCAAAGTATGTTACTATAGATGTCAGAAAGACAGGGAAAAAACGGAGAAATATAATCCACACATGCTCTCTCCAAAAATAATTCTAGAGAAGAAACTACCTTTTGCACATCAGGTGTGAGCTATAAGCATCAGTCCAAGGGTGTTGCAGGTCTGTAATTTCACCACAAACCTGGATGCAGGAAAGAACTCCCTGGTGCTCCTGGCACCTGCTGAAGATGCTTAATTCACTGTGCACAGCACAGCGCAGAAGGTGCTCAGTTTTGGCTGGCTCCCTCTCCAGAGCATGTAGGATTCAGTATCTGTGGGTGCAGGTGGGCTTGCTCATCATGGTGCAGGATGTCCCTGTCTGCATTTAGTGTGTGGGCACATCCCCTGCAAGCACCAGGCTCTCAGGCAGCAAAAGGGGTAGACAGGAGGCAGAAGCCAGCTGGGCTCATGCTCTGGAATCTGCTGTTCCAGAGTCATGTACACACAGCCCTGCCTTATGTGTATGGTCACCGTGTCACATCAGTGATATATTTCCCTTTCTTTCTATCTTCCCATCAACAAGACTTTGACCTTCTTCCCTAATGTCTCCATCTCTCTACTTAAATGTCTTTCATAACCACCTTCATCTTTCTGATATTTCCCTTCCTTAATATATAAACAGAATATAAATATTCACAAATAAAGTCTCAAAAACACCTAAGAAAGCAAAATACTATTGTCTTTATTTTATGTTTCCAATTAATTCAAAGGACAAATTTATTGGAAATCAATGTGGTATTAGAAATAATTCATTCAAGCAACATGGCAAGCTAGGGAAAACAGCCCTCTTGGTAATTGAAAAGCTAACTGAGCAGGTTGCACTGTAATTGATCACATAGGTAGCTTAAAGAATTGATTATTCTATTTTGCTGTCTATAGTCTTTTATTTTTCCCAGTCTGGACTGCACAAAAAGTATTGTGCATGTATGGTTAAATATATTTAAAATTTTCATTCACAACATATTGTAAAATAATAAGGTTCAATTTTCAAAATTTATGCAGAGTTTATTTCTATTGTCCTTCTTCGGGGTCTTTTTTTTTATGCAGTCGTTCACATGCAATGCATGCCACTACATTACTGTGGCTAGTCTCATCTCTCCTTACATGGCCTGTCAAAATTTAGGTCTACTTAGAAAATGTAAATAAAAATAAAACTGCAAACTAGAAATTGCTGCAGTACACCTTTCTGGCCACAAACAGGAAGATGTCTGTTTTCTGTAACCTTTTCTATTCATTCTGGGCAGATTTTCATTTTCCTCTGCAGTAATGCTTGAGTGGATTGCAGCTTTGTTCCTCGTTCTGACCAATGTTCTCCTACAATCCCTTCTTGCTTTGAAACATCATCCACGGGTCATCCCTCATGCCAGATAGGAGGATTAGTGTTTCTTTAATCCTATTAACTTTAATATCAATAGGTTATTTTCACAGAGGCATCTTTTACTAAATCCTTTCCTGGTGGGATGTTTGAAGTTATTCCTTGGCTGTTTGCTTACTGTGCTGCCTGATGGGTGGGCAATCTCCTCAGAGGTAGGAGAAGACTGATCAAACACACTTTCAGCTTGATTTGGAGCAGTCATAGGAAACTAAGTCTCTGACCTTCTAGAAAGGTACTGTCTTCATCCAACTGCAGAATCCAATCTCTCTTAAATAAGCCATTCAGCTTTTGAATACTTCTAATCAAATAGGGGTGCATTGGCAGAACTGAGACCAACCTTTGCTCACCTCAGCAAATAGTCTGGCAATTGAGGCAGGAGGAGTGGAAAGGTTAAAGAGGAGTGTGGAGAGTTTCTGTCACCTCAAGTAGAAGAGAAAATCCTCACTGACTCTGTTACATCCAGAATAAGGACTTTGATCACATCATGGAAAAATTCCTTCTCTTTCCTGAAATATTGGATTTTGTTTCATTGGCCTTTATTACAAGTGGTCAGCTTTCCTATTTCAGCATTAAAAAATGTTATTTGCCTAAACCAATCTTGTGTTTTTTTCAAACATCATTGAAATAAAATAATATCTTTAATTTTTATTTATTTTTTCATTACTATAATGGCTATTGAAGAAAAATATTAATCAGTTCTTCCTACAGAAGAATATGGCTGTATTTACTACAGCCATATAGCAAATATTAACAGAATCCAAAACTGATAGTATCTCAAAAAAAAATTACAACTTTTTCACAACCAGCTTCAGTATGTATCTATGAACTCATTGCAGATCTATACATTACTTATACTGGGAGCAGATGGTGGCCATTACTTCTTTCAATAATTCTTTGCTTGATTTCATTTCAGCTGTGATACAGATAATTCCTTCCTCAAACCTGAAAAGAACATACAGCTATTATATCTTTTTCTTTGGCATGCAGTCTAATCTGACTAATGACTGAGATTTTTAGACCAGAGAATTTTGCTTGGCTTGTATTAGATCTATCATAACTGATATCCTGGAATTTTGCTTGTTTCTTGAGATGATTTTATAAGTCAGTAAACATATTTATTGTAAAACAAGAAAGATATCAGCCAAGATGATATTTATTTGCATTTAGAGACTTATTTGCATTTCTCTAACAGTACAGCCAGCACAATTCTAAATCCATTTACATTCTGGCACTAATATGTGAAAATATATGATGATGGTATGCATTCGAAAATCAGACATTTAATTCAAAAATAAGATGCTCCATATGTAACTCTAATTTAGCATACTTAAGAATTCTATTATAGCTGGCAATCTAAGTGTAAGACAGTGTAAGAAAAACAATGCAGAGAAATAAAAAACGCAAACCAACTCTCCTTCACTCACTAATATCTGAGATTATATGAGATGAAGGAAGAGTTTGCCATTGACAGGAAAATGAAGTACTATCAGTTTCTAAAGTTTAAAGAAAGGGAGAAGGAATATGAAATATCAAACTGTGAAAAGACTCTTTCAGCAGGTTTGGGGTCAGGAATTGTATTCAATTTTGTGTGTCCCATTTGTTTCTGAGTTTTCTATTCTCTTCTTTTTCTGGCTCAGATCTCCTTTTTCTGTGGCTGAGGACATTAATCATTATAGTTCTAAACCAAAGATTTTAGCTAGATCTGCACAAAACTTTTGTAATGAAACTGGAGAAATTCAGACTAACCTGCTTTGGGTTTTTACTCCTGCAAACAGCAAAGAGAGATTCAGAAATAAGAGAAAAAAATGTCAAAAGAAAATTGAGCTTGATGATTTTTTTCTGAGTTGAACAAAAAAATTTTCAAAAGTTCATCTATGTGTTCATTTAGCAAATGGGCAAAATGATTTCTGATGCTATTTTTTAATACTCTTTGTTACCACTTTCTGCTAGAAATTACAGCCCTTATGGCAGTAGAGCTACAGGCCTGGAACACAGGAGCGTGTCCTTTCCCAGTAAGCTCACTGCCAACCAATTTGATCTGTAGCCATCTATAAATTGGCCATGTGAACCAGCTGAAATGAAGTTGTCTCAGCTTCCAGTTGTGGGGCATAACCTCACATTTTTATGCATTGTTGTGTTAACCTCTTCAGAAAAAGATATTTGGTCATGTCTTCCCTCACTCAGTTTTGGTAACAGATAATCTGGAAAGGCACAATCCTCTGCTGGGCCTGCTGACACGTGCAGATGCTGCATGGAGCTTTCACACTGCAAGAAGCCAAATTTCATGAAGGAAAACCCTAAACAGAGATAAAACGTGGAACAGCTCTGTTGGAAGTAGTGACCAAATGAAAAGTGACAGGTTTTGGCAGAGTCCTGCCTTTCTGCAGCTGGTCACATTGTTTCGAGTCAGAACCATGTTCTTGGAAATTATCTGACATTACAATTACAATGAAGTTTTCATGGTCAACATTGTAAAACATAATTGGAGTGTAAGCTTCATCACTCTGCATTTGTATTGTAGAGGAACATGAGGAAAGCAAAAGTTCACTACAATTCAAATGATAGAGATAATCTTTTGGCTAAACTAGCTCATGAGACATATAAACTCACAAGTAAGGGAATAAGTCTGAATTTTTTTAAAGTTTCCTCTAGTATATAGTAAAAATATACAAATATATATATAATATATATTAGAAATATAAAACATACTAATATGATATATTACAAATAATATACAAATATAGTAAAAATGCTGGTATAATAGTACAAATACCACTGGTAGTAAATGATTAGTAAACTTCAGAAAAAATACTAGAATATCCAAATAAAATAAAATTTTCATCCTGCTAGTCCTGATGGACTCAGCTGTTCTCTGTAGTGGGATCCTTGTGGAGCTGGCTGGCTGCTCTGGTATCTCTTGTCACAGGGACTGTCCCTACATGCACATCACACCCTACCTGTCCCCAAACCCTACCACTGGCCCCCTCACCAACACCTGGACACCTACACCCAAGCGAGTAGAGAAAAACAGAAAGGTTTTAAGGTGAGCTTCACTTTACATGTTCTGTAAAGCATCTGTATTTGGGCAAGATGAACTGCACTGGAGAGGAATGTATTTCTCTTCCCTGCCTTTACAGAGAGACTAAACAATTTGATCAGATGTAGATTTTCATATAAAGATTATCTGAAACTAGGTGAGAAGCATGTCATCAAGTAAGAATAAAATTAACATGTCCATACAAACATTCTAGAAGATGAAAATTTGTCAAAGCCTCATACATGGGGGATGATAATGCTTATAAACATTATTTGTAATAGAACATAAAATTATTTGTACTAGAAGTATATCTGTTTTTCAATAAAAAAATTAAACTGGCTTAATTTTGATTTAATTTTTGTGACAGCATATTTCATTCAGACAATAATTTTGTATGCTAGAGGTTGTGTTAATTTCTCTTAATTTCTCTTAATATTATGAAAAAAGACTGTCATTAAGAAATAAAATCCGATTGTTTCAAATAATTTATTGGTGATAATTTCCACTTCAAGGGAAATTTCAGAAAAAAAATATATTCTTTTCTGATAAATATTCTACTCCCCCAATACCCCCCACAAAAGCTGTCATACCCAGCTCAAGGTACAAAGGGTAACATACAAATAGGAACCTGAAGCAAGAAAAAAAGTGTTTGACAGACCTTAAAACTCATTCAATGTTTTTTGTATGCATACTTACACACATTCTAATTTATTAATCTGTACAGAAGAGGATGTTTTAATGCATACAAAAATTTATTTAATCATACTTAAAAAGAATATTTTATTATACTTACATAATCTATGCATTGCTGTTTTTCAAACAGTATTTTAAATTATTTTTGAGATTGCCTCAGCTACATAACTTCACATTCTTAATTTTATATTACTAATTATTAATAATGTCTGTTAATGGAACCAGCATTCCTACCTGGAATATATTGACTGAACTCTCAGCTGTTGTTATCCAACTTAAGCTACACAGTGGAAAAGTCTTAAATAAATAATTATACTACTGTTAAAAAAAGTAAGAAAAAATTTAGTGATAATTCTAACAAAACTATATAATTTATGTGAAATCTAAACAAATTATAATTTTGAGGTGACTAATTTGATGATAACTAATGAAAAAAGACACAACAGTGAGAGATATTCTGTCCAAAATATCTGTCCTAAGACATAATTCACATTTTATTTTTGTGTAATTCTGATATTTAAAAGCTTCCTGCTCCTAACTCTGACATTAGCACTCTGTAACAAGTATCCTGGGAATAGGATCCCTCAGCAGTCGTACACACACTTTCCCAGACATGCCAGTTTAGGTACACTTCCAGGCTGATCAAGCATTAAGGAAACTTGATGTCAGCTATGTCAAAGTGCTCTGCTTTAACTGCAAGTGACACTGTCATTCATGCCAAAATGTTAAGGGAGGAAAAGGAAAAAAAAAATCCCAAAACAACTTATGGCAAGATTTGACATAACAGCAAAAATGTTGGTATTCTCCTTTGTAAATAATTCCACATGTCATCCTGTTCCAACAACATTGATTTCAAGCAGTCTCAAAGCATGGGCAGTTGTCCTAAAGAAAACACTAAGAAGCAAAAGTGCTAAAACAAGACTAAGAGCTTTATTGTTTATGTGGACATCACTGAACTTCCAGAGGACATCAATATGGCCCAATACCCTCCCCCCCATCTGGTATTTCTTGGAAAGAGAAAATGAAGAAATGATCACCAAAGCTTCTGGCTTTAATTAGAGAAATCTCTTCATTTTAATGTATATGCTCTGGAATTAATGATACTTTCTTTTATATATATATATATTTTTCTTTTTTTAAGAACCAAAGACTTAAGATTTTTGCAAAGCGTATCTAATATGTAGACGTGTACAAGATGAGAATATGGGTCCTCACCTTCAACTTTTCCAGTTGTAATGGTCTTATTCATTCTCTGTTCAACTTCAGTTATCCAAAGAATTTCCTTAAGCAGAAGAATGGCTTATGAATTGCAGTCTGGTGTTCCAACTGCAGTATAGGTCTGTCACTTCAGAAGATGCTTACGTAAGAGTATATGCCTGCTGTCACCTTAACTCTGTCTACCCTGTCTGGATTCTTAAGACTCTTCTTCTTATATGTCAGGATTGCTAATACATTTATTGTTTTCCATACGCATAGCTCTGAAGAGAAGATACTGTTTTAATTTTGTGTCTTTTTCACTGGCAACATATTTTACGCTTTTAAAAATAATTTCTATAAGAATTACATCTGTCATTGAAAACCGAGGAAATGGATGAAAAAATTGTGAAGAAATTCTTCAGCCCAAAATTATTAACTAAAAACTATGTAGCCAGCAGTCTGTTTATATGGTTTAAACCAGGAACTAGTACTTACTGTTTTCTGAGGTTAAAGTAGATGTTATTCATGATCCTGCAAAATATTTAATTAATAGTGTTAATAACAGTGAATTTTCATTGTTAATTTGCTTCATACACAAGTATACCTTTCCTTATTGTGTTCTTAGCCTGTCAATTTTCATCAAGACCTTCTTTTGTTAATTTTTTTTCATGCCCCCACTTCTGTAAATATATTTTATAACTAAATGTATTTTATATGGTTATTCAAAATGCATATTGATAGGAGGGGAAAATACCTAGTCCATTTATATAAATATGTCTGTAGGCTCTGTGGTTTTGGACTACCTACATGAAGGTGCCTGACACAACACATACACAGTGTACAACCATTCCCTCAGTACAACTAATCTCTGAATTGGTTTGATGCAATTTCTTTTGGTCACATATACCATGCAAAACAATCACTTCTTGCAGCCAGTTTAACACTGTGTGGTAAACAAAATATTCTCTTTAATTTCATGTTTCAGGCACAACTAATTACAGTACTTCATCACTTGTAACAGGTTAACTTATTTTATTTGGTTAAATCTTCATGGTAATGAATTTACTTGTGAGCAGATGGTAAATAATCATAAATAACCATTACAGAAAACACCTTCACTTTAATGTTTGACATGAATAGGATATTTAAACAGTTCCTGATGTTGGTAAGTGATGCTTTATACAAATACACATATACACACCAACCACTTTGCATGAGGGTAAGTACTTGCTTGCATTTTCCTATTGCTAAGTGCCAGGATTCCTCTTTCTGGGCCTTCTCATTAATTCTATCCTCATGTGAGGCTCTGTATAAACATTCCTATGCATCTACGTTATGTAGACCTCTGTATAAACATTCCTGTGCATTTTGGTCAGATGGTATGCTGCAGCTGACTGCAGTTCAGTAAAACTTCCATCTAATTTCAGGCAAGTATGTAGCTTCTTAGCAACCTGCAGCCTAAAGAATACCCTTTTAAACCTTTATTAACAGAAAATCTAAAACATTTACAATAAAATATGAGATATATAAAGAAATATATAAAGAGAGAAACTAACTCAGTTTAATAAGAAGGGAAGATAAAAATGATTTTTTCCCAGTTATTGCAGTGTGTCTTGTTACCACTTTTTAATCACATGCAAATAAGTTAAATGAGAAGATGATCTTTGTAGAAGTGAAAGAGTTTAAGGAAAGATGTAACCTCATGAAGAGCAGAATTTCTAGAAGTCTTAAATGGCACTGCAACAAATCAGAAACCTTTAACCATTTTTTTTTTTGGCACTGATTTAAAATTCAGAAGTTAGAAATATAGCTGCAGTATTTTGACATCAGACATCAGATGGTGATTCAAGAATCCATGTAATTAGAGGTGACTGATGAAACATAGGGTATTGAACTTAGAACTATCAGGATACATGAAGATATAAAAGTAATCAGGACAGAAAGCTGGGAAGGCAGATCAGAGGTAGCTGTATGGAAGCTGCAGATCAGCAGGAGAAGAAACTGGCAAATAGCCAGTACTTAAGAGAGCCTTCTAGAAAAAACTGCAAGAGGATGAGGAGAAAAGAAAGATCATAAACTTACACAGACCCAAGCAAATCCCAGAATCTGGAAACATCCATATGCACAAACCACACTTCTTATCACATTAATTTAAAAGAACTATGTGAGATATTAGTGCCAACTGTATTTTGTAAGTTTGAAATATCTCTCTGAAGTTATTTTAAGGATGTGATGAGATGAGAAAAATCAAGAGTTAATCTGAGACTCAAGACAGTGTAGAAAGACCAAAATGAAGGGAAAAAAGGCTAAAATGAATGGAAAAAAAAAAAAAAACGGAAAAAAAGGTAGGCTAGCTCCATGCAGTAATAAAGTTGCTAGCCAATATATAACAGGAAATGCACTAACCATGTGCAACTAGAGCAAGGGAACAAACATCCTTCAAAATATTCACTTTCACAATATATTTGGGAGAAATGCTGAAATTTCTGAGTTTCAGTCATGTTTGGAGCATTGTAACCATCAAAGGTCATAAATTAAAACTATTTTACAGCAATGAATCATCAAGTTCTGCAGTTCATAGCCCTGCTGGATATCCAATCATACCTCTGACACACAATTTTTGTCCCTTTTTGTAGTTTTTGTTTGTTCATCTCTTCACAAGGTCAGAGCTTCAAGGCTTCACTGTTACTGAAATTTCAGGAAAAGAATGAGAAAAAACCTCTTGAGAATTTATGTTACCTTTCTCTGCTATATAAACTTTTGTGACAGCAATAATGTGATGAATAAGAGTAGCTAAAGCCAAGTGTTATATAATTTTTGTTTAAAATTCTACCAAAATATTTGAGTGTTAACCAGTATCACTCTTTTCTGCCTTGCAATAATGCCTGCAGCACTCCTTGTGGAACTCCTCAGAGAGTGCAAGAACAAAAGGAACCTACTTGGAGACCTTCAATTATGTTTCGTGAGAGAACTAACTACGTATTGAGTCCTGATGATCTTCGGAAGTGAAAGCTAATGTATTGAGCCAATACAGCATTCCAATATGCAGAGCATCAGTTTATGATAATTACTTTTGCATCTGCATTTAGAGTACCACATGTAATTACTGAAGTGTATACTTTTCTCTCAGCAATGGTATGTGGTATGCAATTTCCATTAGTGGTCTTGGCAGTCATGCACATGCATTACAAGACCTCTAAGTAATCTGTAGCCCCTTGTAATTAAATGCAAAAAAAATTACAGCCAGTAGAACATAGTGAATAATTCACAAGCAATAACTTGCCTGATGAATTTAACCTATTTTTATGTGACAAAACACAATCAGGTATTCCATTTGTTCTAGTGCATTAAGTTACTACTCATTTATTACTTCATTCATATGTGGTCCTTTTGCAGCTTTGTGCAAAATATTTCAAAATTAGCTTTGGAATGATACTGATTGTTTACATATTTCCTTGCTGAAATTGTACATTAGCAATTTGGAAATATATGCTGAAGCTTTGAAATTTGAGGCTTTTCGCCTTACAAAGTCAGCTATTTGAAAAATTCATTCTTCTGTTAAAGAGGAAACAGTTCAATACCTCTCTATCTTAAAACAGTTTTGACTAGAATTATTTGAAAAGCATAACTTCTACCCAGCAGTAGTCTTATAGTTTGAAATTTAAGCAGTACACAAGTGGAAGGAGACTCCTAGGTCTTTGAATCTTTTTACACACATTGAGGCTTGCCACATTATCTCTTTAAAAACTAAAATTGTACCTTCTTAAACAGCAGCTACATTACTTTCCTTACTACAGTTTCCTCACACATTTTTCTACTGGTTCAATATACAAATGGTTCTATTTTATCAATTCTGTATTTTATAAAATAGCTGTTATTCTTTTACAAACACAAAACAGATGCATTTGCCAACAGCAGTCATTTTTCTTTCAGAATTTATTTTGTTAGGTTTAAAGAAAAACAAATATACTCTCCTCATTTAATCTGGAAGATTTATCTTTTATCTAATTGTTTATTTCTGTATTTGTATGATATTTTCTCTCTGAGCTTCTTATACTCTGCATTCATTCTGCTTCTCAAATATGAATGACTGGAATTGTACATGGTATTATAAATGATGCTACACATGTGTCCAAACCAGAAACAAACTATAGACAATAAAACACTGTGGAAGAAAGTATTTCATAAGATCAATTTTGAATTACAACAGAACAACATAGTAACTCCTGTGCACACTATAATACTGAATTTTATCAAGAAATTTCATCAACAGACTGGAGAAGATGAGAAAAAACTGTATTACAGTGTAAGAGAAATTCTGCAACTGCACAGAAAATCTCAGAGCCCAAAAAATTCTTGATAGACTGCAAAGCATTTTTACAGAGTCAAACAGCGTCATGAACCCCATTTAAACTAAGTGTGGTAAAATGAATTACCCTAAAAAAAGAAAAATAAGTGCCAGGAACACATATTTTTAAGCCAAACACTGTGTTTTCTGCTCAATGCATTTAATCTGGTTTTTTTTGTTTTTTTTATGAAAAACTTTCAATCAATGTTTTCCACAGAAAATTTCAATTTTTAAATCTGATTTTCTAGTATGACATTACCACTAATAAATAAAGTGTATTCCAACTAGATTACACATATTTAGAATTCTGTAATAACTTTGTGCCATGGAATTATTAAAATAATTTATGAAAAATAATTGTGAAATCTTTTTTAAAGATGTTTCAATATTACTACAAATAATGATTAAGATTGATAATATTAAATTAGTAGTAGATTGCGATAGATTAAATTTATTTGTTTCAATTCTGTTACCCCTGTTGAAAAAACAATTACTCAAAGTAGTGAAAAGACCCATTAGTAAAGCAATGGAAGTTTGCTGAGTTATTTTTCCTCTCTGTTAACAAAAATATGAACAAGTACCTGTCTACAGATTTTCTTGGGTTTTGTAGTTTGGTTTGACTTAGTTGTTTGAATTTTTTTACGTGAAACTGTGGTTCTTTGTCTTTCATCTTAAAAGACCTCTGAGTGGAATCTTCTCTAGAAAGAATCTCTTGTCTAATGATGAACAAATGGGAATTTTAAAGTCAAGTTTCATCTTCTATAGTATTTGCTGTACTTATGCTACAATATATGGCATAAAAATCTATGTTTGTCAGATAAAAGTTAAAAAATATATTACTATTTTTAAACATCAAAACATTCTATTCTCTGTTTTATAAGAAACATCTGTTAAATAGGAATTGGACAGATGTTGCCAATGCCCTGGGATTAATAAAAATTAAATTTTGTAAGCTATCATATAACAAGGTATCAATTGTGTGTTCTATGTTCATGATCTTTCATAAATAACTGTTTTCTGGTCAGACAAAAAATCCAAAACAAACAAACAAATAAACCCAAAAAATCAAATATAAACAAGCCATAAAGTTAAGGAATTCTTTTCCATGAGCATCAAGGCATTTCATAGATGTCCAGCACAAATGCTAAATGGAATAGAATTTACAGTTTGTATGATTGCAGACTAACTTAAGGAAACAGAAGAAATTCTTTCCCTTAACTACAAGGTATTCCTCTAAAAATAATATTTTAATTTGAGGGAAAAGAAATCATAAGTGCTTTGTTAGAGGAAGATTTTATCCGATGTCCAGAAGGAAGCCATGAGTGCATACTCTCAGTTGAGTATTTAAAGTTATACAGAGCAATGCAGATTATAATTTTCAATGTCTTGTTTCATTTTCCCATTTTCCCTTTTTCTTTTATTAATTCAGTATGTCTGAAATCAGCCCTGGGACTCTTTCTAATTTATAATAAATTTCTATTATTAACAAGTCATTTCAGCTTGTCTAGAAAGCAGAATTTGATTCTACACTTGCTGAAACAAACTCCTAGGGTAAGAATTCTCATGTCCCCCAAACATCACAGGGAAAGGAGCATCAAAAGAATCATTATTTCCCTCATTTACCTCATTTACTTAATTTTGGGGTTCCATTACTTCATTTTAAGAGGGCACAGACAACAAGAAAGAAAATATGTGAGTCCAAAATGAAATTATACAGCGGCACGAATTGTACTACCTTACGTTCAAATTCTAGCAAAATTTACTGCTTTTTGCAGTGAAAAAGAACATATGAATCGTAAACTTTTTTTTTTTACTCAATGAAGACACAAAGTGCCTACATAATAAAATATCATTTAAATTAACCTATTGATTTATCTTTCCACCCATCTTTTCCTTTTATGTATCATTTGCACATACACAAACGCACTATTAGTGATCAAATATGGTTGTATATAATTATGAACAAGAATCTTTTACTTGCAAAAAAAAAAATAAGCTAACATTGAGAAAAAGAAAAGTGTTTACATACCCATAAAAAAAGGAAAACGAGAATTCCCTGGGTATTCCACTCACTTTTTTACTTTCCTGGAAGAAATGATGAATCATTTGGGTGAGGTACAATCGTCGCACTCCACAGTATCCCAGGCCATTTCAACCACTGAATGTTCAACCATGCCTAAATGAACTGAATTATGGCTTGACTTTAATTGCTTTCAGACAACAGACAAAAGTGGTATGTAAATGTAATATGGACTGAATATGTAAATGTGTATGTTCAAGTATATTACATGCATTATACCTCTTACCCATGATAGTTACCCAGGCCAGAAATGCAATAAACACTGTTGTGTATTAAGGCATTCATTTTAAGACAGCAGAATATGGACATATCTATTCTTTAAAAACACACCACACAAGTAAATGATTAAAGCATAAGTTTAATTGCTCTGATTACGTACAAAAAGAATAATAAAAGGCTTACACACACTTAGTGTGTGTAGTTTCTTATGATACAAGTGGAATTATACTATTCCTTTAGAACCTGTACAAGAGTCAAATATTCCCACTGGCTGTGCATTGAATTATTATTTAAAAAATAATCTGTTCAACACTCTTGAAAAACACAAGGGAATAAGTTTAAAATCAACAAATTATTTGCCTGATTTGAATACCTATCGCAAACTCTGTTTTCAATAAACTTAGTAAACAATATATAGAAATATCATCATTTTTATGGAGCTGCTTGGTGGATAATTTAGAAAAAGCAATTCTTTTGAAAGCTATATAAAAATGAATCTATAACAACTTCGTAACTTTGAAAAAAAAAAGATGTAATGATTAATCAGTTATTTGATTATAAGGCAGACTAATTATATTACTAAGATGTCTAGTGGAAACCCATTAGTAACTGAATAAATCTATTGTCTTTAGGGAATTTATCAATTGCAACAACATGCGTATATACGTGTATATATATAGACTTTAATTTTGGCAAGATGGTTAAAGTAATTAGGATCTTGAAAAGATGAACATTTCAGATTTTCCAAATGATGAATTATATGCCTAAAAGATTACCTCTGACAAATAGAGATTACAATAATATATAGATTTGTAAGACAAATGCTGCCAGTTTGCATTTAATATATGGTAACAGAATGAACACTGCGTTCTCAGCAAGCCATTAAAAAAAATAGCTGCAGACAGTTGAGGTACATTTGAACAAGAACAGATTTAGAATTCAGTGGTAGAAAGTGTGGGATTTTTTTCTCTGTTGGAAAAACTATTTACTTTCAAAATCAAATTTGACCAAAGCCCACTGAAGCTAATAGAGCCTTCTTGGCTTTGGAACAGACTTTGGAGGATATTCTTTTGACTGGGTAGAGTCCATTTTCTTCAAAGTGACTAGTATGGGTCTATACTTTGGAATTCTGTTGAAAGCAGAGCATGGCTTATACAAAGGCAAGGCTTTTCTGCATTTTGTACTGACACACTGGTGTGGAGACTGGGAGTGCCTGGGAGGTGGTCAGGAGATAGAGCAGGGACAGGTGACACAAACTGACGGAAGTGATATTCCCTAAGACATCATGCTCAGAATATAAAATGCAGGGAAGGAGGAGAGGCAGGGGGTACATTTGGATTCATGAGGTTTGTCTTTACAAGTCACTGTTACACGTGATGGGTTCCTGCTCTTCTGGCAATGGCCAAACTCTTACCTGTGGGAAAAATTATTTTGCTTGCTTGCCTGAGTGGATTTTGCTTTCCCTATGAAACTGTCTATATCTCAGACAGTTACTTCTCCAGCTTTTACCCTTTGAATTCTCTCCTCAATCCCACTGGTGGGGAAGTGAGAGAGTGGCTGTGTAGGGCCTGGCTGCTCTGTGTGGATTAAACACGACAGCCCTTTTTGGTGCCCTACATGGGGCATAAAGGGTTTGAGATAAAGACAAATTTGACTGGGATGGCAAGATAGAATTAATAGCTGTTAGTGCTGCTTAGTTTAGGTGATTACCAGCATGTTCCTGTGCTTGCCATGGGCTCACTGCCCTGAATGTATATTTGCAGCCAGGGGGTCACTATAGCCTTCACAGAGGGTGCAGAGAAATTTTGTAAACTCTTCTGAATGAAAAAAAATATTTGCTTTGAATTGTTGCTTGAAGTATAATCATGGTGAATACTCCTTCTGAAGTGGACAAAATTTGGAGTAAAAATATTTCCCTAAAGATATCTTCCAGCTTTATTCAAAGGTGAAACTAAAAAAAAATGGAGAAAATTGTCCTCAAATCATCTCAGATGTATGTCACTAAGAAGTATTTCTACAACTCTAATGCCAATAATGTGTGATAGAGTTAATCTAAGAACTTGATTAACTATAGACATTTAAAAGGGTCTAAATATAATTTCTAGATGCCATAGTGGAGAAAAGTATTTAGCATTGTGCTAATTCACTTACACTTTTGACATTATGCATTTTCATGTATTAGAGTGAAATGAAATGCATGCATTATGATATTTTCTGACGTGTCTCTGTTTTAGAGTCAGTAAATACTAATCCTACTGGGCTCCTACATTCTAGATCCTTGAAGATATATTATTATCCATCATTAGTAAAGCACAGAATTAAGAGTCAATTTTATTTTATTTTTGTGGATTTTGGCTTAAATAAGTAAGCTGCTCATAAAATTTAATAATAAATATTCATTTCCAGAGGTAATGATGAGAAATATTGGTAATTTAATTTCTTTCTCCTGTTCTGAAGGGGTTAAATTATTTCTTGGTCTTGTGTTCTTATGAATCCTTGTGTTGTAAAAAATAAAGTTTATTTCAGCTGGCAAAATGGAAAACTTGATATTAATAAAGAGTATTCACATTGTCTGATACAATGTGTTTGGTAGCCAGACCATTTAAATATTTAAGTGGACCGTTAAATAGTGCATGGTAAAAAACAAAAAATACATCTAATCTTATTTGTTTGTCATGTTACCATAGTACTTTTTCTATTTCTGATAAAAATAGCTAATAGATATCACAATGGAATGTGGTAAGGTACATGAAGAACTAGAAGCTGCTTAAGAATTTATTGTATTTTTGTTCTCCTGTTAAGCATGCCAGAAGAAAAACAGATTTCATGTTTCAATCATTTTAATTTGTTCAGCTGAGTAGACTTACATAAGATCTACTCTTTGGTACAATTATTCTCCATAGATATCAGTTTCTTTTTTGCGTCACAAGAATGAGTTCCTAATTTTAAGAAGTAATTCACCCACATGTCTCTTTCTCAGGTAAGAAGAGTTAGTGGCTGAAGATTAAACTAAGTTTATAAGTTATGTTTAATTTGTGGTCACTGAAGTATTTGTGAAAGTAGATTTATCATCATATACATATCAAGAAATGTAATTTAATTGCCATATTGATAAGTTTCTGCTCACAAGAATAAAGGTACTATGCAGACCTGTGAAAAGATCAATGAATTTGTTTAAAATTGAAAAGTTATTAATCTAGGTAGTTCTGATCATCTTTAAATCTAACAAGCTTTGATATCTCAGAAAAGTTTTAATTAACAATGTTTGCTAACAAGTCTACCAAATACTGGACTGAGGATTTTTCAGCTCTTAAAAGCCTTTGGAATAAACAAAAAAGAATAAATAAGAAATTGGCATATAAACAAGAAATTTTTGAAAAAGGTACATTTTGCAGAGCTTCCGCATTGAGTTGTCCTGCTGTTCTTAGTGACATTTCTGTGCATAAATTCCCATTCTCTGCTTATATGCGTACTGCTATGGGGACCACTCATCCAAAGGCAGTGGGCATTCTTCTGAAATGTGACTCCCTGTAGGCAGCAGATAGTGTGAAAGTATCAGCATGCACATCCTTGTTTCCTTCACCCAAAAATAAGTAAATAAATGCTGCAAATTTACCAGAAATAATATTGTCATGCAAGGTTACTGCCCATCATTAAAGCCATGAATTCCATTCTGTAAATCAAACTATCAATTAGACAAGCTCTAGGATGTTTCTATTTCACACCCATGTGGCATGACCTCAACAAGCCTTCCTGAGCTGATTAATACTTTGGTGTTGAGAGTGAATTTATTTTCCTGGACTTAACTACTCCAGCTCTCTGCTGCTGGCGATAGATATGGATGACCATCATTCAACTAATTAACCGAAAGTTTCTAAGTCATTAATGAATCTTGCATTCTAGGAGGAAAGGAAAATTAGTCTTCTAGGATTAACTGATTGGATGCTTTTGCTAAGGAATCAAGCTAGCAGTTGGGGATATGTAGTAGGTTACACCATGATTTACTGCAAAATTTCATTCAAATAATTATAGGAATTCTGTAGACTTATTAGTGAAGTATGGAAGATGTAAAAGATTATAAAGAAACATTAAAAGTCCTTTAAATTGTAGTAAAGTATGAACAGAACCATGGCTGAACAGACAGGACAGACCACCTATAGCTTTATTGTGCAGTCTTTCCTAAGATCCTGGCTAGTAGGACCACTCAAGTAAATGCTTAACCCTCTGTGTATGACTAAATAGCACAAATTTCTGGGCTTCTGAGAACCTTAATCAACTGGGTTTTTTTCACAAGGAAGGGGCTTAACCTATTGTTTAAAAGTTGAACTCATGCTTAAGCCCTCTGTTTAATGCAAGCCTAGGCCAGGGTTTGATAGAAAAGATAACAACCATTCTGATACTCTTTTTTGTCTTTAAAACTCTTGTCTTGTAGCTCTAAGTAACAAATTACTTAATGTTCTGTTTTTGTATTCATTTGCTGTGTACGAATACAGGCAGTCAGTGAGCAGTGTTTATACAGGGATGTTAACAATTACAATTAGATGACAGCCAGAAAATTGTTGTTCAGCACATACATATATACCTTACATGTGCCTGTATTGATTTAAAACTCTTTTGTCTATAGCCTTCTGGGAAAAGCAGTATGGAAATAATAGAATTAATATTAACTAAAATAAACACAATAATTTGATTGCCTTCAAGATGCAAATTAGTTCTAAAACATATTCTTTTCACATTAATAAATGAACAAATTCTCTTTAGTTAAACTATCTTCCTTTTTGAATGAAAATTCTATATTTAGGGAAAAATATTTAAGCTTAGCAGGCCATTCTTATATTCTTACATATTAGTTAATTTCCAGTGTAAAAGGAACATACTTCAAAGTCCATCAGGGCTACTGAGACCTTATCAGCTATCTATTAATCTAAAAAAGTTGTTTCTAGCAGTAATGGTTAGATAGGTAGAAAAATTAAAATTTAACTGATGGTAGGTGAAATAAGAAATAGGAAGAAAAATTATCTGCATTGTGGGAGTTAAACTTAAAAAAAAAATTCCTCCCTAAAAGTTACCATATTTACCAGGCTTTTAGGGTCTGTACTTGTATTTTTTTAAATTCAATTTAAAAAAAATCTGGTATTGTTTCAGGTCAATAAGTAGATCTTAAAGAACTTCATGGAAGTGTAGTTTTGTTTTTTTCTTTCTTTAAATGAAACTAAATTCCTTTAAAAATAAATGCATAATGCCAATTTCACTTGTATTATACATTTTACATGGACTTAACAAGCCAAGAAGCTTCTGGCTGCCAACACCTCTAGATTTTTATATTGCAATATAATACGTGCTTTTTCATATCCAACTCATTAAATACTTGCCTTGTAGTATAGTTTGTGATTATATTTTCATTAAGTGTCTGCTAAGATACTGCATAGAAATAATTTCTATTTGTTTTGTGGGAATCTGCTTTCACAAGAGAAAAAAATCAGTGCAGTGCAGTGTTACAATTGAAATTTAAATAGTACTACAGATTTATTGTGCAACTTTATAAAAAGGATCATTTTTCAAGGTATATGCCAATTCAAGTAAAACCTGTGGACATGTAATATGAAAAAATGGCTCTTCAAGAATAAACAAAATTTCCTAATAGTAAAGGATGTGTACATTTCTTCAGCTTTGGGGAATATTCTCAACAGTGGCCACATTGCTGGTGAGTTATTGAGCCTTTTATATATATGGGAAGAAAAGAAAGAAAGATAATGGGTACAGCAATTATCCTAATGATACCACAAGCTGAATTTCAACTTCCAAACTTCTCTTCAAAGGTAAAAGTTAGCTTCCAAAGCTTTTTAAGAGTCTGCTGCCCTTTTCAAACCACATTTTAGGTGCATCATTCTTGCTGATTTATGCATGCTAAATTCTATGTGCCCTATTCTTCCTGCTCAAAGCTGAAGAAGACTGTGTAATTTCATTCTGCACCCTGGCAACCTCATTCAGTTCAGACTGGCTGAAAAGTGTTAAAGCTAATTGCATGAATATTGGCCATGGAGTGAGCTGGGGATGGATAGGACCTATAGCTTGTGTCTGACGCACACACACAAGATACAAACAGACCACTTCTTTCTCTACCAAATAGCTGAGACTCTTCCCCATTCACTCAGAGCTATTGAGATAACACAGCAGCAGAATGACATAGCAAGGGGAATAATGGTAAAATTCCAGGGCAGCATTTCAGACAGTGTGAAGTATCATAAGCAGAAACACCTTTCTTGTTGGTTTTGTACTTGTCTTTTTAAAGAGTAAATTAAAATAGTTTGATGATTCTGAATTATACATCAAGCATCCGGGACAGAAGTAACTGTCACTTGAGAGAAAGATGCATAAAGCCATGTATGTTTACCTATAAATAAACACCACAGTAGAATCTATGGCTAAGAGAAAGATGAAATTGCTTATATCATAACAAGAAACTGGAAAAAAGTAATAATAAAATAGTTGACTCTTCAGTGAACAATAGTATGGCTATACATGCATCACCAGTTTGCAAAGAGTGAGATTGCTGAGAAATACATACTTTGCTTAAACCTTGTTCTTTCTATTATTTGCACTTCAGAATCTGTTACCACATTTGTCAGTGTTGTGATAGCTTCAGGTAAAAGCCCAACTGAAGATCAAACTGAAATGAAATAACCCTAGTCCTTTCTGGTCACAGTTAAAATACTGTAATCTGACAATATTGAAAATCTTGCTTCTGTGGAATTATTGAAAAAAAATCCAGGTGAACCTGTCAAGACACTATATATCCAGTTAATCAATATAAGTAATTAGGGATTAAAAAAATAAGTATTGTTAAGGCAGAAGTGTGTGACACTTCCTGATTAAGGCTCAGGCTTGTTATGACTTTTTGTACAATTGTTCTGATATTAAAAAAAACCCAAAAAACAACACCAACAACAAAAACTGTACTGCCAGCATTTCCAAATGGACAACTTCCAGTCATGTTATCATGGAAAAATTAATAACAAAGAGAATAGCAGAACATTGGACCTATCACTGATCTTTTTACTTAGGAAGTTTATGACTCCCTGATTCATTACATGTTTATTAAATTTAGCTTTCAATCTATAGTTGTGTCTGCTGGTCTAGAAGTCAGACTGGTTAGAGGCATGGAGCTAGATACTGTTTCCAATTCTGCTACTGCTCTGTTATATGGTTTTAGACAAGACTTTAAATTTCTTTGTATTTTCTCCCCGAACTTCTGATTCTCTCCAGCTTCTTTATAATAGATTCTTGCCTGGATTTGACCATGTACAAACATGTAATGCCTACCAAAAGAAATGGATGGGGTTTTTTTGGGTTTTAGTTGTTGGTTTTTAGGTGGGTTTTTTTTTATTATTATTTGGTTTGTTTGGCCTTTTTTTTTTCATTTAGTCTTTTGTGTTCTGTTTGTTTTCTTGGGGTTTGTTTTTGTGTCAGTTTTTTTGGTTTTTTTTTTGCTTGGTTGTTTGGTTTTGTATTTGGTTTTTATCTTAATTGCAATGGAAGGACTTTTTGGTTTGAAATTAGGTTGCCTACAAACATTTTGAGTTCTAGAAAGAGGCTGAGCACTTGGAAACTACTGGAGTCATTACTCACAGTGTTCTAACAAATCTTTTGATTTTTATATGAAACTGAAGAAGTGACAGCAGTGACTGCAATAAGGCATTAACAGTGCTGCCTAAAGCAAATGTTGCTGTTTGTATGGATGAAGAAGAATCTGCAAGCACTTGATGGACTGAATCATTGCTCTGTGTGACTCTGCAGAGGATCACGTTATGTATTTTTATGTGAAGATGTTCAGCTGCAGAGCCAGTAGCTTCTTGGTGCTGAACATTTTTCTTGCAGACAGTAACAAAAATCATAATGGAAGTTAAGCCAAAGGGACCCTTTGGAAACAAAATCTAGGAAGACTACTACAAAATGGGAATCTCTGTACAGTGATATTTGTATATTCTATGAAAATGTCCCAGTGTGACACTACCCAGGAGATTTGAACAAAATAGGACATGTTTTACACTCTGCAATCAGCTTCCCATCTCCTTTCATCTACAAGCAAGGGGAGCTTGTAAATGCCAGTATCTAACTGCTCAAAAACTAGTATTGAAAATTTTTTGTGTACAAGAAACCATCTAATGCTAGTGTTAATTAGAGTTTCTAGTCATTTCTAGAAGGATTCTCGGTTCTGTTTTGTTTGGCTTGCTTTCAGTTTGCAAACTTATGGAAAGCAAGTCTAAAAGAGGAAGAAAAAGAGGGCTTTGAGTATTAAATTTTTACTAAGCAGCTTCCTTCTAGAAGTGATCTAGCTGTTATTTAAACATCTCTGGGAGTTCTAATAAACTTGCTCTCAAATATCAATTTAAGCCACCTACACTCTAAGTAAAAGCAATTAATTATGTACAGGAAAGAGAGGAAAAGTTTTTAATAAACACACTGTTGCCTCAATAGAGAAAGAAAGTTCTGGTACATTTTTTACTCTGTAGTGCACAGCAGTAAGGAATTCGGGAAATGACAGAATGATCCTAACCTAACATACATCTTTAGGTAGAAAATAAAGTATTGGTGGCATAATTTCTCTAGTTCAGTAGGCTCTGGGTCAGGGCATAAGATTTCACAACATGACCAAAGAATTTTAGAGAAAAGGCTGAGAGAGCTGACCTAAAGCAGAGGAGAGAAAGTTAAAGCTCCCCCCCTCTCCATGAAAGCCCTGTACAATTTTTTTTCATGTATAAATAATAGCCATACTGCATAAAAACTGCAAGATAGATCATCTTTAATGGCTTAAAATGGCAGCCAAAAATAGAATGTTGGGATTTTTTTTTTTTAAGTCCTTTTAGCACATTCTAGGACAAAGCCCTTGTCAAGAGAAATAGACATTTTTGGACAAGCCAGCACATTTGTTCCCATAACCTCAAATGGAAATTCCCAATCATCCGTGAAATCAAAGGGAAGACAGGTTCCTCCTACATGAAGACATTTGTAATTATACTGTTAGGGATCAGCATTCTCTCTCACTCTTTTATACTCCTACTCCTCCTATTCTTTCTTGAGATCTTTAACCAGGTCTCATTAGAAGAGAAAATCAGAGAGAGGTAAATAGACACAAAATATACAACACTTACTGAAATTGACTTACAATATGAGAAGTCTTTTAGCTGCACAGACAAGAGAGTTAATCTGCACATATTGAACAAATAATAATAAAAAAAATCCCAAAATGTAAAACCAATTTCTATATGCACCAATTAATACAGTCAGAAGCCTTATAACCTGAAAAAATATATAAGTCTTATAGCCTCTAGACAGTTACAGCCTGCATATATTCTATTATAATTTAAAAAGATTTCTTATTTAGTCCAACTTCAGGAGATATATCTATGAAGGACTCTTCCCTGCCATTGAAAACTGAATTTACTCAATGCTGACAAGACTGTTACTGTTGATTATGCTTGATACACAACAAGCCTTTAACCTTACCTGTCAGACTAATTACACTGTGAAAAGGCAGATTGAAGGGCCTTCTGTGCTGCGTTTTATATCACTAGGATGGTTTGGGGGAAGCTGTACTTATCTCCAGTCAGTGACACACAGAAGTCGTGGCTTCCCTGTACTCACTGAAGAGAAAAGTGTATTGTGCTACTGCCTACAGGAAGAATAAAATATTATCTGACCAAGGCTGAGTAAAATTCAGAAGTGAAAAGGATCAACAAATCTTATAAAGAAAATAACTTATCTGTGCATGAGCTGGCTGAGAAGGAAGTGAGCACATGGGAAAGAAAAAGCATTGGGAGGACTCAGATTGGAGTGAGGACACATTAAGATTGAAGGTAGAAAAGTAGATATTACCTTGCATTTGCTCTTCTGCCTGTGTGTGCATGAGTTATGCATGATATTTGTGAATGCCCAGATCCATGTGATTGAATATGTCTAAGAAATGCTATAAGCAGTTTCAAGTTTGTGATCCAGTGTATGGCAAAAGCAAGGTAACTGGTCTGAATGTCCTTTCAAATCCCTGAGTATGTGATAAGATTTAAAGGGCATATGTTGTACATTTCACATGGAAAGTTATGCAGAATTCTCCTAAGTTTCTGTACAACTAGACTCAAGAATTTCCAGAAAGTAACCTAAATTAATAGCTTTGAAAAGAGGAAATGCAGTCTCAAGGTGTTTGGCATCCTGTGAATAACTTCGTAAACAACTTCAGACAGTTCCACATACAGGAAAACTTTCCTACCTTTTTATCGCCACAACCTACTCAACTGAGCATGAAATATTTCAGGTATTTCAGAGAGCACATGCTCCTTTCTTTCACTTTTCCCTTCACCTTTCCTCCTGCAGTCCTCTCAGATTTTATTTTTTTTCTTTTATCATAAGCACAGCTCTGTCAATCTGTTCCAACTAATCGCTGGATCAGTACAGCTGTATCTACCAAGGTGTTTACCTCTGAAGCATTTGCAGATAATTTCCATTTGCTATGGACTGCCCCAGGAAAGACAGATATCCTGCATTTCCTTTCCATTCAGAAATCAGTATCCTGGAAAGTCAGAAAATACACAAGAAAACCTTCCATCTGCTAAAGTTTTTGGCTTTTTGTCATTTGATATGTAAGATGAATAAACAGGCTTAACATGGAATCAAGTTAAAATACTAACATCAAACACAGAAGAGGTAGTTAGGTGTCCAAATGGGCAAAAAACACACCAGAAGGTTTGTACAGAGCCAATAGAAAAGTGCATGGTCTAGCAAAGATAGGCAATCAGAACAGGACAAACAATGTCAGCTCAGCTGTTTGGAAATTCTTTTCCTCTCCACAGATAAAATGAGGGCACGGCAATGTTTCTTCATATTTTTATTACAGAAATACTCAAAGGTTCTGAGGGAGATAAGAGCCATACTGTCCTTCCTTTTACACCTGTGTAGCCCAATTATACAAGAAATAGTCAATTATTATGGCTTTACAGATGCAGAACTGAAGTTCAGTGACAAAACCATTGATTTTTCTGAAAGCCTGCAGCAGAGGTAAGGCAAAGAACAGTGATGCCTTGAATCACAGAATAATAATTGTATAATGCATTGCCATCTTCCCCTGCTCTTACAGGAAAAGGAGTAGGCGATTCAATTTGATGTTTCATCCTTCTGTTTCTTCATACAACAAAATTAATTCCCATGATGAATTTCTGTGTTGATACTCCTACTTCAGGTCTGATACTGTTTCAACTTAATCATTTCTCCTCTATGTGTGTTTTATTAACTGAAGGTGTTTGTGAAATATCATCTTATTTTCTTGTGTAAATGCATTCAGGATTCAAAGATCACTCCTTTGTCTTTCCTTTGCCTTTGTATTATCAACTCACTTCAGGATACAATTTGAATATGGATGCTATGATTAATTTTCATAGCATGATGAAGGAGTAAGTTTTCTAAAGTGTTAAATGACTTCTTATTGGGACCCAGATACTTTAAATCTTTCACTGTGTTATGAAAACATATCCTCCTTTTATGGAAAGATTTGTTTAATATACATGAAAGTTTATATAATCCTGAAGATTTGGATTCTCACAGCCATACATGTTATTAAATAGGCTTTGTGTGGTGATAAGTAAAACTATTTATGAGAGACAGAGTTTTCCAGCTTTATGCAGAACAGACATTCTCATGCTTTCCAGTACCTTAATGAACTGGTAGAAAATCAAAGAATAAAGTTCAATGAGATTAAAGTACATGGATTTACTTCCTCTTTCTCAAGGGCAGAAAATCTGCAGTTCTGGAGCTATTCATCCCCGGGATCAACTTTCTTTGTACACCCTCCACAGATAGCAGGATTAGATCATCTGTCATGAAGATGGTCTACTTATATCCAGGTTTCTTTGTAGAGTGTGGAATTATCTTATTTAAGGCAAATCTAGAATAATTCCACTGAAGTCAATGTGATTTCTCTGATTTTTTTTCCAGTAGGAATGAGAGAAGAATATATCTCAGTTAAGTAAATTCTGACATCCCTTCTAAGAAGAGCTGAAATGCAAAATTTAAAGGTGAGCGACTTAATGTATCCATGTCTAATGGTATAATGCAAATGCATTATGAGTGCATGTTCTCACAGCTATTTGTATTAATCTTATATATGTTTTTAAATTTCTATCACTCATATGATTTAACCAACTGAACAAGCAGGTGAGCTGAAATCTGTGTGACAACAGAATAATTTGAAGCAGACCACTCTTTTTCTCCATGAACAGCCATCCTCTCTTTTCACAATGGAATATTTTATTACATCTTAGAGACAGATCTGACTCACCAGTTAATACTGCACAGCAAGGATAGTGAAGAAATCATGGCAAGATTGAGTTGTACATGTTTTATGTGAGAGAGCACTTACATAAGTAATTCCATTTATTTCATTGTGCTACTGTGCCTAATCTGTTAGCTTCTTAAAATGGGTAGGTTTGGTATTGGCAATAATCAGCTCAGCTCTATTGCTTTGCATCTGGACAGGAAAGCATAAACCTTTGTGTCTAGATCCAAATTTTACTAAGTTTGTGTAGCATTTATGCCATAAGGTGTGTGTATTGCAGACCAGTGGCACCTTCCTCTACAAAATGCAAGTGTAGATGACTAGGAGAGGATCTGCTTGTTTGGACTTTTTCATCTGAAGAGTAATAATTGTTTCTCTAACCCAGAAATGGAGACCATAAGGAATTATTCACAGTTTTTCTAGGAATATTGCCAAAGTACATAATCAAGCATTAAAAAAAAAAAAAAGTATTATCTCTCTTAAGTTTTCTTTTTCCTATGATTGACTTTCTGAGACTCTAAAAGCAAATGTCTGATATTCCCATGGCAAAAGAATATCCCCCTCCTGCAAACTCTTCATCATTCCAGTAACCCATAGTCATCAATAGTCACCTTGATTTTGATAGGACGAGAAACATCAGCAAGGTAAAGAACTTCTTCACCTGCATGCAACCAAATTCTTGCTGATTTGTACTTTAACCCATAAACAGACCCACTGAAGTCAAGAGGAACAATTATTGTGTAAAGAAATCCCAATAAGCATAGGTATCAGAATTAGGCTTACTCAAATAAGTCCCAGCCCTTTAATGAATTTTATGCAATTGCTACTCTACAGCCATATACAGCCCCATTAGCTACAACCAGGATCCATCAGGGACTCATTGCAAAACTAGGTCTTAAAGGCAGGCTGCCAAGAATGAATGGTTTAACTTCGGGGATGATGTTAAGATGATTTAGATTGACAGTTAAATTAAGTGAAACTACCTGTGTAGACACACACCAGTTTAGTATGCCCTTGTAATTTACAGCTTAAAACCCCAGGGGCAGCCACACACCACCTCACAGGGGCTTAATACTGCAACATAACAGACTTTGTTTGCTAACAGCACTCAAGAGGCACATTCTATCTGACAATTTCTGCCCGTTTTGTGAATCAAGAAATCTGCAGCATGACCTATGCCTAATGATGTGTTTCTTTTCTTTACCAGGATGCTTTACCTATCTGTCTTGCCCTGCCTGCGCCTGCGCTCTCTGATCACCTTGTACATCTGTGCAGGGGATGGACTGTTCATTTCTGACCATGTTTATTCTTTTCATGATCCCATTTGGTCTGTAAGAAAGAAGTGAACCTGTGAGTACTGGCTTTTGAAATCTCACCAGAGATAATTTAACAGAAAATATACTTTTTAAATCTTATATAAATGGAATGAAATATCTTTTCCTGGATTAGTAATCTCGTGCTGCAGTCAGTAAACCGTCTTCCATCTCTTGATAGAGTATAATATGAAAAGTAAGTGGAGAGACCAGTGTTGACTCCAAGCCCCATGCCAGTGATTTTACTGAGCTGTGAATAAGACCCAATAGCAGATAATTTGTTGCAGATATAACACAATGAACTGTTTTTCAAATATTCCTGTTCTCTGTTTTTTTCTTCTGGATTTGGCAATAAATTGCTGGTCCTTGATCTTGTGGTCCTTTATCTGTCACAAGCCTGTGCCAGCTTTATACATTATCAATAAAGCCACACTATGGTCTAGTAGGTAGCTCTGTAATATCTGTAACTTGTAGATAGCCTAACCTGGGTTCTTTTGTGTTTTGTTTTGTTTTTTCCAGTATAAACAAGGTTGGGCATTTTTGTGTTGTGTTCTCTAATGAACAGGACAAAAGGTATGGGCTAGACAAGGGGTTTTGTTTGCTTTCTTTTCTTTCACCTCTCCTTACCCCTCAAAAAAACCCTTACAGACGCTTTATGACACATTTCATGTCGATTAAAAAAAATATCTAGAAATATTTGAAAGTAAAGATAGAACATAAAAATTGAGTGTTTTGTACTGAACTCTGTTTGTTCCTTCAGTGGCGTGTATCTAAAGCATTTAGACACACAGTAAGAGTTCAGACTAACTAGAAGTGTCAGGAGACATGTTTTTATAAAACAAAATAAAAAAAAATTTAACTAAACCTCAAAACACAGATAAATTGATGGATATGCTTTTCTTTGAATATAGATAAACAAGGCCAGATTGGATGGGGTTTTGAGTGACCTGATCTAATGGAAGGTGTCCTTTTTATGGCAGTGGGGCTAGAACTAGATGGTCTTTAAGGTCCATTTCAACACAAACCATTTTATGGTTCTCTTATATGATTTTTCCCATCATTTTTATCTCTTCTCAATTTCTTTTGTTTTCTTTGATCTTCCATGTGTACATTACTTCACCTTATTTCTGGGGAGGTAATTCTTACCCAGAAATTCTCAGGTAAACTGTCCTATGCAGAATGTTATAAAATGTCCACTACCTCCAAACTGTACACATCCTTCTATGCAAAACTGAAACCTAAAATAAAGGCTGGAACCTGTGGCTAAAGATAAGTTGAGTTTTTCCCAGAACTAGAGTAAGTAAGTAAAAATTCATTTCAGGATTACAATTCACTGTAATACATTGCTAATGGAAGAACATGACTAAGCTAAATTAAAACTGTGTTAATTAAATTGTGTTAGTATTCAGTATTCAATTTTCATCCATTTATTTCTCTTAGGGATGGAGATCTGTGGTCTTCACATTTGCTGTAAACACTTTTCAAGGTTTTGTTCTCTCTAGCTGCTGTTAAAAGTCACAGCTTAAGGGACTATTTGCAGGTTCTCTGAGCTATATTAGTAGGCTTTGAATATACAGTCTGATATAAAATTAAACATATATTTAAGAACTTCTCTGAAAGAGAGCCAAAAATCCTGAAGCTGGCAACAGTTTTTAAGTCAATAGTAATTAAACATTTCAGAATCCATGGAAGTTTATAATAGAAAAATAAGAAACCATATATTAAATGGAGAAGAAACCACACTATATATATATATATATATATACATACACATATAAAAGCTTCTATACTCCAAATAGGAAAGGAATCTTTCTTTTAGGGGTATGAAAATCTGTGCAATCAAGAAAGGAAAGAAAAGCTGTTTTTAATCCAAATGCTTTATGCATTTTTGGTATATATTGAATCAGCTTAGAAAAGCCCAGCAAATAACCCATGGTATAAAATTTATAGTAAGAGATCAAACATCTTATGTTCTAAGTCTGTCCAATTTCAAATTTTTATTGACAGGAAAAGTACACAATGTTTACGTGCTGTGTTTTTTCAGGGAAAAAAAAAGGAAAGAGAAAAGAGAAGCATCACTCTAAACCCACTCACATCTCATCTCATCTGTTGTAACCTGCGTGAGTGATAATAGGTATTCAAAGCTCTCTAGTTCTATGTGACAGTTCTAATAATGCAGTGCCAGGTGTTTAAAATGTCTGCAATACCCAGAGGTTGCAGTGTAATGACCTCCATGGTCTCCCATTCAATGGAATTGGTTGGTAAATCTAAACATAATTACAGTGCATTCTGTTTCTAATAGGCATGATTGCAATATAGCAAAAAAAAAAAAAAAAAAACCAAAAAAAAAACAACCCGCAAAGCACTTAAAAACCTAAATATATTAAATGAAACTTATTGTTTTTTCATCATAATAGATACTCTTTGGGTGTCTATTATTACTGCCTTCTACAAAGAGAACAGGGAAAGAGCTTTGAGCATGTTTGAGAGATGGAAGAACATCAAGTAATGTAACCTTTGTGCTTTCATTCCCACAAGCTGTGTAAACCACTGAGTCAAAATAAATATTTCTAAAAAAACAAAACCTTGGTCTTTTTGTTTTGGTTTTTTTTTTTTTTGCTAAGCCTCTGCAACACCACACTGGGCATGTTCTTACTGTCCAGAGTCATTGGCAGACAGCTGGAAGAGCAGCATTCTCCTTATCACATTTTACCAGCAAACTTGCTGTAATAATAGTATATCCTCGCTTTCAAAATTAATTTAGCAAGCATGCAGAATTAATGCTTGGCCTTTTTCAAGACCCAAAGCCTGATCCAAACCAAAGGAAAAAAATCCCCTTTATTCTTGATGCTAGAAATTCCTGCAAAATAAATAAACAGAGCACTCATTGGCCTGTGTAAGTGGATGTGAAGTGAGCATGCAAGTATTTTAAGTTACATTAGTCACACAACCAGTGTCAGTGAAATGACAGCACAAGAGCTGTCTATTGCAAACTGGAATGGTTTGTAATGACCATCAGGTTGGTGTAGTTAGGTATTCTGTCTGTAAAGGAGTAAGCTGCATCTATTGCTATCACATTATTGTTATTAGTAGGTTATTAAAAGATATTACAGAGAAGATCTGAATAGTCCTTGTTTTGATTCAGTACTCGTCACACAGAAAAGCAAGTGACAGTGCATGTTACAGATGGCATTTCAGCCACCCATCCAGCCTGAACAGAGCAGAGATGAGGGACCCCTCAGAGGAAGCAATGCAGTTACGTAAAACAGAGGAAGCTGGTAGATAAGCAGGTCAGGGCTGGTGTTCCCTAAACTGATTCTTCTTATCCTCCCTTTTCTCCAGAGAAGTTCAGTAGATAATGAGCAGTTCTGACAAAGCCTGCCCTCTCCCATGTGAAACTCAAGGGGTTAATTTCATCTAGTGATGTTTCTTTGAAGCCCTAGTGACAAAGCTCCCATGACCACACTTCTGAAATGCAGCCCTTTCATTTTTCAAGGGCTCATAATACTGTGCAAGGACTCAAATCACTGTGGGATTTTCATTTCAGTCCCAACCAAGGATAGTGTTCAGACCTTTCTCTTCCTCCCTAATTTAATTGTATTTTGAATAACATGACTGGAGAGGCTCAGGAGAAACCTGTCCCACCTCTATCTGCCTTACTGCACAAAGCAATCACAGCTGACCACGAACCCTTCATCTTCCAGACCATGGTGGGTTTCACTGAGCTGCCTTCCCCAGCTCACCATCTTCTCTCAGTGACAACCAAGCCAGCCCCAGAGCTCTCAGAGCTGCCTTCACACGCAGTTTGGCAGGGCTGGGAGAGGCGTTTTGCCTCTTTCTGCTGCTCAGAGGCATCTGAAGTGCCTATCGTCTTGCATACAGAAACCATGACTTATCCTTTCTCACTGCAAAGCCATTGATACTGGGACACTTCTCCAGGTACCAAATTCAGCTAAGTTCATCAAGAGCCCTGGCTCTGATTGAGCTTCCTTACCACAGGAGAAAATTCAAACTTCATTCTGTAGAATCTTTCCAAAAAGCACAAATGCTTAATGCTTCTCAACCATCCCTTTTAGGATCAGGCTTCTCTTATCAGGTTCTCCTATTTCCAGAGCTGGCCATAATAATTTTCACATGGATACCTGCCCACTAGGGTTCAGGAGCAAGTACAAAAGTTCATAAAAAAATGCTTAATCATGGAGACACATGTTTTGAGACACTTGTTGTATAAATAAGATATTGTGAACATAATATGTGGGTGACTCTAAAGGCAAATAATTTTACTTTATAGAGTTATAAAGAGTCATGTTTTCATAAATCTGGAGCTATAAAATATGAAACAATGTTGCTTTTTACACCATGGAACTATTTTGGAAAGCTGAAATTTGACAAAAAAAATGTGTTGGCTAGGTTTTGTTGGTTTTTGTTTTTCCAAATACATCAATAATATTCCATTTAATTTATATACCCGCAGCTGTCAGCTACCTCCAAACCCTCTTAGTGCAGTGATATGGAAACATTGTTACTGAAAACTTCTTAGGAATACCTTAGAGAGTTCACATTCATATCTGTTTAAGTCAGCAGATGAATAGAATCTACCTAACCTAATTGGGGGTAGAGATAAAAAAATCAATAAAGCAAGCTTTCTTCTTATCATCTCTTATCCCATTTCTTCTTGGTTACTGCTTGCACTGTGACTTATTTGGAGGAAACCTTTGTTCAGAGTTTAATTTGTTCTGCTCATTCCATGGTCACATCCCTTGGATATAAAGTTCTCTCTCTTTCTCTCTCTTTCTCTCTCTTTCTCTCTCTTTCTCTCTCTCTCTCTCTCTCTCTCTAATAACTAAGGAGTAGTATATGGAAATAAAGCATTATGGAAGATATCCACCTGGCAAACACAGTTTCATTACATGTTTTTTCATAATGGGAAAAATGTTAACTTTTATATTTAGTTAATTAAAGCACATCAGAAGTGCTATCAATATTATGAATGAAGTTGAATAATAATTTTTTCTTAGACCCGTTACACATTTAATTACAAAGACACTTATTTGTAGGCTTTTTTCCACCTTAAACAAAGGGACTATTACATCCATTTGAAGTTTTACAAAAGAAGCTATAAAACTGATATAATAGTAATAAAAATAATAATCTCTTTTGTTTCTATTAGGGGAAAGTGTGATGATTAATTGTGTTTAATTTATCCCCTAATGTGTTGCCATGATACAGCTGTCCTTTTCTCCACATTTTTTAAACTTTAAATGCATAAGAAATTCTATGTGTTACAATGAGAGAATGTGTTACAATGTAGTTTTTACAATTATAGTTCCTACACTTGAAGAAAAGCCCCCCTCTGCCTGATTTGTATATGATTTTTTTCTATCATTTGTTGCTAGGAAAAATCATACAGGTATTTAGGAAAGAAAACCATAGAATAAAATAATCAATACTGTAAATCTCACAGATTTTATCCCTAATTTAGAAAATGGGGTATATTACAAACTGTAATTTATTTCTGTGCCTATTTTTAAGAAAGCTCATAGCTTATTATAATTCCTAGGGCAGGATAGTAAAAGGACCTAAAGATAATATGACACATGAGATTTCTGATAGAGCTGCACTGTGAATACCCATGGGCAATTGCTTGGAAGCTATCTGAAATTACCTGCTTTTATAACAATTTCATTTTTTTTATGCTGGTCTGGATTCTGCACCTTCATGACATCAGACTTCAAGGCACTGTTAACACTGCTAATTCTTCTAAAGATTTGGCTGCTTAAAATTACTTGTTCATGTTATCTGTATAATGAATTGTCCTCTTCAAGGTGATAAATTATTTATTAGTCTAATGAACAAATCAATCAGTAGAGCTGGATAACTGGAACACACAGCTTTTGGCAAAGTAAGATCTGCATGTTTACATTTATCACAGAAAAGCCTTGACTTTGATGCAGACCTTTCAGGGGTGTTTATTAATCATGATCTCATTACAGTTTTGGTAGACTAATAGCGTTTTATTAGTCAGAATGGTTTCTGATGATGTAGTGCTGTTGTCCTAAAAATACAGATCTATTTACACTATTTAACCTTCTACAAAATTGTTCAAAGGTAGCTTATTTTTAACATTGTGCTTTATATTAAAAGAAATTGAGATTAATAACTTAAGTCAGAGGGATTTCAGAGCTGGTGTCTGTGAAATGTCGTGGCTCTCAGGTACAGAACTCGGAAGCAGCTCATGGGTCAGCTGCAGCACACAGTAGTGACTCACAGCAGAATTGGGAGTATTATCCAGTATCAGGTCCAATACTTTTGGAATATGGCAGGGAGCTTCTGACTGAAGAAACAGACATAGTGAGTACATTAAGCATATTTTAGTGTTTATTAGTGAGAGATTTGGGATTTAGACTAGAATGTATTCTGAAATTAAACTAAATACACAACTTCTGAAGGGTGAAATGCTACGCACCGCAACTCATCAAAATAATGTGTGAATTAGTTCCTGAACCATACCTCTACAACTTATTCACATCATATTTGGCAGCAACTTGTTAAAAAGGCCTATAATGAAGGGAGTGAATTCAGATCAATGTAAGAATGTAGCCACAGAATTGACATTTAAATTGCTGAATGTTGTCTAATAAAATTCCTTTTTGCTGTTTTGGATCTCTGCAGACAATGAGTTCCATGTTTCTTTTTGCTTGTTTCTGGTTTTTGTTTTGTTTTGGTTTGGTTTGGTTTTTTTTTTGTGTGAAAAAAATTACTGTAAAATACCAGTTTGTAGTGTTATGGCAGAACATGATCAGGAAAGTGAAATATATTTGGGGGAAATGTTATAATGTCAAATTTTTAATCTGATTTATATAAAATATCCAGCATAAAGCAGTTGTAGCATGAAATTAAATTATCAGAGTGGTTAACTGTGAGACCATATATTAGACAAGTGAAACTAGTCATGTTAACAGGCACGACTTTTCCAATGTTTGTATGTAGCAGTAAAATTACTTGGTTTAGCAAAATTGCCTTAGCAAATAAACTGAAACACACTTAGCTGTACATACAATTAATTGCAAACATTATTATTAGTGATTAGAAATTGCAGCCTTCAGCAACAATTCATCTTGGTGGCACATGTTATTGATGATGACATGCTGTTGATATATACCTAGTTTTGATCTGTATTTAGATGAATATATGGAGCAATCTGTTTTCTTCATGACATCTTACTGCTGGCGTTGAAATCAAATTTAAGTTTTAAGTTGGAATCAGGACATCTAATGAGAGTTCATGGGCAATGCTCTATCAACATGAGAAATGTGGGCATAAAGCATTGATCAATGAACTATTCACTCTTGAAAAACTAAATGCTTTAATCCTGAGGCAGAATATGCACTTTGTGTTGGTCTCATGCATATAAATAGCCGCTTTTGAGTCCCAGTTTAATCTGAGTGAAAACGTTTCCACATAATTTTAAATGTGAAAGTTTCCCACCGCTCCCTTCCCCACTTCAGTGTGATCAATGGGGAATTGACTTGAGGGGAAGAAGGATCTGACCTACAAATTGAACTAAGCAAATTCTTGGTTGCTTGGTATCAGGCATGAGATACCATTTTTTATATTATTTTTAGTTTAACCCAGTGGTCTAAGTGAACATGTAAACACATTTCTGCAACATTTGAGCACTAAAGTAAAAGAGGATTAAATCCTTATGTCCACTGATAATTTAGCAATAGGATATAAACAAAATTTCACTTCTTCCCAAACTTTTACTCTTGCTTTTACCTGATGTTTCTGGGTAAATGTACATATTTGTCTGACTTCCAAATACTTCTTCATTTTTGTGCAACTTCCCTCATAATTACAAAGAGTACAACACTTGTCATCACCTCTGTGTTATAAGTGCTGGTAAAGTTAATAATGAGCTGTGGATATTCTTGATTGATATGAAAAGTTCTTTTAAAAAAAATGAAATATCTCTTTTATAACACCCTGGATGACCATGTAAGATAGTCTTGGACTTGAAGAGGTTACATTCATGTGGACATATAGTGGAAGAGAAACAACAGGGGAAAGTAATGTGTGGGGTTATTTTTTGAGTTCTTTTTTTAACAAGGAGTCTGTGTTAACTTGCCTGACTCACAAGCAGTTTGTGGAAGATATGACAAAGTAAACACCTTTACTTGAATCTCTGTCATCTCATTTTAAATTGCATGCTTTTGTGTCATTTGGGTTTTCAGCTACATGCAATTTCCATTCACTCTAGGTGAAAGTGGTTGAAGTGGTGATGTCTTCTGAGAATCCAACACTGCCAAAAGTCAGGCTGACAGTATAGAATTGGAGACTGCAGTATTAGCATTTTATTTTTCAGTACCTGTGCACCACAGTCCATATTCACTTTAGATAGTGACAGTGCCTTTGAAAACCTCACACAAGGCACCATACTGTACTTAAGCCTTTTATTATCTCATGCTGCAGTCAGTTTATCCAATTAACATACATATTCTGTGCAGGCTACATGATGATCCTTGTCAGTCCCTTCCAACTCAGGATATTCTATGATTTTATGGTTCTATAGGTACAAAAAGATTAAATAAAAGGACACAGGAAGGGAGAGAAGAGAATCAGCCATATTCTCATGTCACCCAAATTCTGGGATTCACAGTTTTTGGTTCCAAATAATATAAATGTAATAAATACTAATTTATACTAGCAAATATTATATTTCTTGACAGTTATTCTGCTTTTATTTTTTTCTTTCTACACTTTCAGTAAAACACTCTGATTTACATACTGCTGAGGCTCTCAACCTGCTTATACAGCAGAACTGAATAAAATGGACTTTAAAGGATTTGTTTTTCCCCTCTCAGCCTCCACCATCTTTGTGGAGTATTGGAGTATCAAAGTATTGTGGGTTTTATCCCAAGTAATGAGTAGCTCCTTTTGTTCTGGTACTAATAACTCTCAGTAGTTCTCTTGTGCTTAAATGTGATGCCTACAGAAACACATTCCCCTGTTCTCCTTTTCTGGAAGCACTTCGGAATATCGAATATAACCTGGTCTGAAGTAGAATAGCTACAGAAGTATAATTCAGAATAACAAATACTGAAGTATTCTAAGTTGCCAGTTAACTTGAATTTTATTAAAGAACATGTTACATTTTTACATTAATATCTCAGCCTATTGTGGAGAAAGGCAAGTGTATGGTATTCAGTTGACAAATGGAGAACCTGAGACCCTGACATCCCTTTTTCAAGCTAGAACAGAAAGCACAGTCCCTCATTTTCTCCATTCTCTCCTTAGTGCCCTGATCATGGAACAACACTGAAAAATACAGCATCTTGAAGACTTCAAAAAGAAAAAAATACGTTCTCACTGAGAGCCTCATCTCTGTAGTGACTTAGCTGAAATTGAATACATTAGCAGCAACTCATCCAATATTGAAATGCAACCAGTGTTACAATCAAACATGACCTTCCTTTACCCATATAACAAAAACATTTTGAAGTGTGGTTACAAGGATGGACAAATAACTAGCTAACGGGGAAAGGCATGTTATTGGGTTACTGCTTTTTGGAGCTGGAAGGGGAAAGGAAAGGAGAATACAGAAGAAAACTGGTCTTTATATGGTTCTACTGCATTAGTTGGCTGCAATGTTGCTTAGAAATGCTGAGACCATAGAGGTAGGTCCATGACACCAATGAAAATGTATATGAGGTGCCTATAATTAAATCAGACATCTGTTAAGCAATGGTATTGAACTACAAATAAACCAATATATGCACTGCCATAATTCTGCTTAAGTACTATCGTGCTGAAAGTACTCAGCAATTAAGAAGCTACTAACTTCAAAATGGATAAAAAACACCCATGGTTTTTGTAAGGTTGTTATTATTAAAGTTGCAAACTGGAAGACTAAAATTTACAAAAGTGCATGAATATTTGTTGGCTCAAGTTTTAATACATAATGATTTAGCTATAATATTCTACGCTGCAATGGGATATCACAGATGCTTATCAATGCAAATATTATTTTAATCAATATTTTGCTAAAAATTACATACTGCTGGAATAATCAGAATAAAGCATAATCTCTGCTGGCCCATGGGGTTATTTCTCCCCAAGTAGAGATCTTGGCAGTTCCATTTGAAATTAATGAGGTTCCCATTAGCCCATTTTTCCACCTTACTTACATCCTTATTTCAGCTCTGCCCTTTGATGATAGCCAGTTTGTTATTGTCTGGAAATGTGTGGAGTACAATGTCTTGCATCATCCAATTATTAACTAAAAAATATTGCACAGAATTGGCCTCTGTATCTACTGGAAAGAACACCACTAAGTAACCAGATGACAGTAGAATTTGTTAAGGTTGTTCACCACAATTTGAGCACAGAGAGTAAATTTTCCACCCACTTCATATCTCACAAACCTGACTCTAAAACATGTTGGAAGCTATGTTGAAAACATTTCTTAAGCAAGTTGCTAAAATATACAGGCAGAGAGCCCACTCTATTCCCAAATCCTATGAGTGTGATAGAAATGTGGATGGTAGCCTGAACAACCATGATGTAGCCAAGGGTAGCCCTGACTGTGGCAGCAAGGCTGGAACTATGGATCCTTAAGGTTTCTTCCAACCCAAATCGTTCTCTGATTCTAGGACTGCTTCTGGGTGGAAGATGACAAAAGACAGGAAAGCACAGGTTTATTTTACTGGGGCCAATGTCTAGAACCAAAGACTAAGTTTCTAAGACCATATAAAGGTGAAAATCTGCAAAACCTGTTGAGCCAAGAAAGAATAAAAAGAACAGCTTGTTTGTTGATAAAAAGGAGAAACAAGGGAAAGGCAAATAATTTGACTGGGTTGTTTGAGAGTGCTGGTTGGGAGAAGCAAGGTTGGTTATTCTCCAGATGGAAAGGAGTACTGGAAGTTGAGACAATAAAACTAGCAGGGCTGTGTCCTCACTAACAAAGGCAGTCTGTCAGAAACTGAACAAGAATAGCAAAGCAGAACAGAGGATGGTAATCAGGCAACTCTCCAGAACACTAAACATGTACATGGTGAGCAGGGAAATTGGAGGTCAAGATGAAAAGTCAAGTTCATGGGTCAGGATCAGAATGAACAGGGTACATGGTCAGGCACAGATACATAAACAATATAGCTTGGACTAGAAACCTTCAACATTGCTCCAAAAAAAGAGAGGCCAGAAATTTGCTTCATTCAAAACTCTGACATCCACATCTTTCCCAGAAATCTGATCCAAGATTCCACAGCTGCATTAAATCAAAGTTGGCTTTAAGCACTGGAAGCCAAAACCATGGGAAGGAGGGGTGGAGGAAGAGGTTTCAGACCCCAGTGATGAACCTGACTGGTGTGGCAGCAGTAGGGCAATAATCCTGCACCAACTGTACCCCATGAGTCAAATTTGCTTCCCTGACTGTGGGACCTAGTTGCAAAAGGGACAGACCAGAAGCCCCTAACAAAAGGTACACAATAGACTGTGCTTTCCTCATCTTCACAGGCAGCCACCTCATATACTACAAAAGAACTAATTCAGAAGTATTCCTTATATATGTTTAAAAACACATATAGAAAAAAATATCCCAAACTTTCTCACATCAGATAAAATTTGTTTTCCCCTTGCATTTCTTCTCTCTTCCAAAAGTCTCATAGACATCCATACACGTCTTCCTCTAGTACAAGGAACATGGTGTCTCTACATTTTTGCAGGTGTGTGAAGAAATCTGTTATCCAAGGACTTATTTCAAGTACTGATTTTTTAAATAATTAGTTTTCATACCTTTTTTTTTTTTAAGTTTTGTGAATAGAAAATTTATTCACAGGAAGTGTATTATAATATTAGTATATTGACCTGAGAATGTCAGTGTTGGGAATGTCAATACTACAGATAAGCTGAGAGTCTTCGATAATATTTGCATTATAACCCAATCAGAAGAGATAATGATATTAGAAGAGCACAGAAAGTCTTTCTCTTCACATCAATCCAGCCTATCCAGCAGTTTTTGGAGTAAATACTGTTCTACAAGTATGCTCCACAACATGTCCTTCACACCTGCCAGTCTACAAAAAAGGGACATCAGTAATGTGTTCTGAGGACATCAGTAACAGACTTCCTGAGGAGACTGCTGAATCTATACTTTTTCTCTTCTTTTAGTGTGAAGAAAAGCATAGTTCCTGAAATAGAATGTCCATATTCTCAGAAAGCAAAATTCCTACAATCAGCACAAACTTAGATTGTCTCCCTAAGTGTACAGATGACTTTCAGAATCAACATTCCCCAAAAAAAAATTATTTGTTGATGAATCACACAAAGAATTAAGTGCAGTATTTGTTACATAACTTATTTATGGGATTTTGTGCATCACAAGCACCTTCCTTGAATTTATACCATCAATATATATGCCAACATCTATGTATGTTAATATATATTTAGGTATATATCTTTGTTACTGGGGTTTCTTAAAAGTTAAAGACGTAAGGTGAATGTGTTATACAAACCACTACATAATGATAGTGCTTCCAAACTCTACTATTATAAACTTTACGCCATCTGTCACTTCTACTCTTCTTACACCAAAAATATCTTTAAACGCAAAGCCTTGAGACTCAAAGTGTCTAAAGCAGCTCAGCTGAGGAGAGGATAAGTATGGGCTATGCACAGCCCTGTTGACATCAATGTTTTTGCAGAGAACTCCAAAGAACCATGAAAAATTAGGTCTGTCAATAAGGTTTGTTGGAGCTACACAGCTACATCCATTCCTCAAGCTGTCATTTGTTCACCTGAGCATACATAAGACTTTATGTAAAATCACAAGCATGGTCCATTTTGGAAATGCTGGTCTCTTCACCTCCTTTTTTCAGGGATTAAGTACTATATTCTATGCAAATGACAGGCCAGTCTCATTTAAGATTATTCTTGCTCAGGTCCTGAGCTGCACAAATCAAATAGAAACACAGAATCAAAATGGTTTTGGTTGGAAGGGGCCTTAAAGATCGTCTGGTTCCAACGCACCGTCCCCCATCCCTTCCCAAGAGCAGGGACACCTTTGTTTAGATCAGATTTCTCAGAGTCCCATCCAACTAGTCCTTGAATGCTTCCAAAAATAAGGCATCCATCACTTCACTGGGCAACCTGTGCCAGGGTCTTGTATACCTCATAATAAAAGAACTATCCCTTACCCCTCATCATAGCCTAGGCTGCAGAGGTGAATAAGCAGGGCTGCAAAAAACTGTTGAGAACCTTCCTATGCTGACTGAGACAGAATTTCATGTGGACAGGGAAAATAAAGAGTGCAGAAGGAAGAAAGAGGAAGGTGAGTGACACAAGATGGTGGAACAAGCTCTATTCATGTAATCAGCTCTTAACTGGTCAAGTAATCTTCATGAAACTGCTGGAAAGGGTGGCATGAATCAAGACCATCTGTGTCAGGACTACATACTTGGATGATGAAAAGTGATGAAAGTAGTGATTCAGAGCATCAGGCCTTTAAAATATACAAAGAAAGGAAATTAAAAGAGACATAATCTGCCATAAATTTACTCTTAATTGCTTATAATTTTGAAGAATCATTTTGCCTGAGTTAAAGGTCTCTGGACTCAAGCCCTGATTTAGACTAATTATCAAAGTATTTGGGATGTGGGAAACATAAATTAAATGAACTATGAATTTTTATTTATATTTTAATTCAACCAGGAAACACCATCCCTAGAGAAATTATGTCCTGCGAACAACCTGCTTAATTTTAACCTGCAGTGCAGAGAAAGCAAACAACACTACCCTTCATCAAAGTGTTCAACCAGTATTTGAAGAGCAGACAGCTGTGGTCTTGTAAGCCTCTGGATTTTTTCATCTCAGTGTACTTAAGTAAACAGAAGAAAACTGTTTGGTTTGTATAAGAAATAGGAGGATGGTAAAAATGCTAAAACTCTGCTTGAAATTCATCCAAACTAAAGAAATTAAGTTTCTGTCTGTACCAAACTGACATTCCTCCTTCTTTCACCCATCACCCTCCCTCATGAAATCTTAAAATGTCATCTTGAGCTGCCCACCCCTACTCTTTGGAATTTTATTAAGTTAGTTATCAAAACTGCCTTCATTTATATCTTCTAGATAATTCCTATGAAGTAGGAGAGGAGCATATGCAGTCTCCTGAGCTGCCATTCACAAGAGATGATGTGCATTTTATACAAGAAATGATGTTCCTTGCACTCCCACAGCTTGAAATATGGTCCTTTGAAATTTTTTTATTACCAATATGTTGCTGCTTCTTTTCAAGCTTTTGTTGCCCATGGGAACACTATAGGTTTGAGATTTTTTTTTCCTTTTTTTTTTTTTTTGCTACAGGGTGTTGAAGTAGGAGATGAAACAGAAGCAGCATGAATAGAACAGTAATTCATTTTTTAAAATTTTAAAATACAAACCCCAAAACTAAACCAAACAATGTTTCTTAAAGTTTCAAGAATATATTTTTAAAGTAAATAAATAAAAAAGATCACACAAGGAAATTCAGTTTCCAAAATTTCTTTAACTGTAATTCCATTCCATTGGAAGGAGCCTACTATGAACTCCAATGATTTTCAAATTGCTCTGAAGGTGAAGTTAGTTGAATTCTCTTGTAAAATATGTAAGAAATATGTAAGAAAAATGAAAATATGTAAGAAAATACCACAGATCTGTATAAACAATGCCACTGTTTTTCCTTAATTATCCATTCATTTCACAGAGCTGATATGGGAGGAGCCATGACATGACACTATCACACAGAGGAAATCTGCTCTGTACAAGCATGTGTACATTAGCACAGGTTAGCGTCCTTTCAACATGCTAAAGTGTAGGAGGTTGTCAGAGTGTAATACTTTGCTGGAACCACCTGGAACAACTGAGATAATAAAACTGAAAAGATAACATTTTCTTCCACACTGAATCTTCATATGGTGTAAGACAAGGGTGTGTGCAAAGAAACCGGAGGGGGATGATCGATTGATTGATTCAGTCTTAGTCCTTTTGAAGCTTAGAGTTTCAAGTCAGGCTGCTGGGAGCTGTACTGTACTTCTGGGCTGGTTTTGTGTTCTGTCATCAAGATCACAGGAAGTGTAAGAGACTGTGCTGTACAAAAAAAAACACCCCAAAACTCCACAAAACCAGGAAACCTTAAGTAATAACCACTAAAATGCACTTCCCATCCTATCGAGTCGTTGCTTTCTCTGTTTTGGTTTAAAACATCTTTGAATGCTCTCAATTTTCCCTGTCTTTATTAATATCATCATTCATGTGCTCTGTACAGCAAAGGTTATGCCAGATTTTTCGTTTTTAAATTATTGCTAATCTTTAAATATTCAGCCTTGAAAATTAGAAGGTTAAAATCGCCTGCTTAACTCTTGCATTCTCTTTCCACCCAGGAAATTCAGACACACACACTTAGCTGATAGAAAGGATTAGGTTTACTATTTTTTTCATATTTTACAGATATAAGAAGAGAAAAACTAAAAACAACATTCAACACAGGAACTGTAAGTTTTCCTTCCAAATTTTTTGCTTAAGTTCTTCTAATCTTTCCAGTCAAGATATAGGGACTACAATTTGCTTTCCTTTTCTTATTTTTTTTCCTGAATGGCTGTTTAATATGACCTCAATCATTTAGCTGAGTATCTGATAATTGCTATACTTGCCCCACAGTACTGGCATCTGTTCTTCTCTGGAATTTTTGCACTGTTTTATATTCTGCAGTATATCTTGGTAGTAAAATAGTTTCAGCACTGAGACTACTTCAGTGCCTGTGCAATTTTCTTGCTTAAAAGAAAGAAGGAGATATCTGAAAGGAAGTATAGTAGATTTTTATCCTCGTCTGAATGTTGCTACAGAAGAAGAATTCTTCCTCACCTGACACACAGCATAAACAGCAGTGTCAAAACTATTTTTGTCATGATATTCTAAACATGATCTGCAGAATGGGCAGTTTACTTTTTCTCAGCCTGTTAAATAAGATGGCTCATTCAACACATTTGAGGTTGGGTTTCATATGCCTTTAAAAAAGGGTTGACTGTCCAAGAAAAGGTAAACTGTGCTTATTACATCATGTCTGAGTTTATGTTCCCAGAGAAATTAAGGAAATACTTTTCTAAATATGTTCTTGTCTACAGTGCAACCTTTTAGAAGATTTATTTCTTTATTCTCAGATTGTTACCAACAGAGTATTGATAGATGCCCCAGGATTCAAGCAGTGATGTTGCTGAGGAAGAGAGGAAAGGCACATGTCCCTCTGGAAGAGGATCTTCCAGCTTTGAGAGGTGTTGAGTAGGAAAAAAAATCTCATCTGAGACCTAGGAGCCTGGTACCTATAGACAAGGATGTTGGCATAGCAATCAGAGCTGCATCTAAGAGGGGATGAAAAGACCCTTTTTAATGGGGGTAGATAGCACTGCAAAGGTTTGTTGCAATCTGGGAATTTTTGCATATTAGGTCTGAAAGTAAGAACCTGGAAAAAGAAAGTGCTAAGGAAAAGAGTGGCTTTCAAGTTTTCTTTTTCAAATTTTCTGCTCTCCCTCATTTACACGTTTTGATTTTTCTTAATGCAAGCATTTAATTATTCTAGTTTATGTCCTAATGAAATCTTGTTTATTTGAAACTCTTTTGTTGTTCTTTCATAAAGTTCTTCTAAGGAGAAAGGCCAGGAGGATAAATTACAAAATCAATTAAATCTTCAAAAAAAAATCTGTTCATAGTGCTTCTTCTTAACTTATCTAGAACATATCTTAACATATTATACCAAACTATATATGTATATATTCTAAGTACTTAATTTCCATCCATGGTCTCTAAAGCAACATTCACAATTGGGCAAGTTCTGTGTGAACACCTCTAGAGTTCTCGTCCTGGAAAGAAGGTCTTAAAATTTTCTTTTGGAAGTGTTTGTTTTCTCTATTTTAAGTATTCCCTTCTACACATTTGTTCACATTGAACATTTGCTCAACACTCAGTGTGACAGGTTCCAAAATTGGAGTCTTAAAGGATATTTATATTCTGAAGTGATAATAAGTACTTTGTTGAAGTTAAACAAATAATCTTAAAAATATTCATATTGTTGCACCATTATTGTAACTTGTGCTGATGAAAAACAGTCTTCTGCCACATTTGCAAGAAAAAAAGGAAGTCACTGTGGGGCTTCTCACCAGGTCCACACCTCTCACAAATGTTTCCTTATTTTTCCAAAACAATGAGATAAGATAGTGTCATAGAACAGAGAAGTATCTTTTAATACTTCCAACCTTATTATCAGACAGTTTATCCATATTAAAAATGTTTTCCTCCCTTCACCACATAAACTCTTTGAGAAGGACTAAGTATACTTCATGACAAAATAGTTTAAAACTGTGAATGGAAGGATGAAGAATTGCAAGTCCCTGAACTTGTGGTTATGAATATCTAGTCAAGGTTACACTGGTATTTGTTAGATAGATATGAATTAGATTGTCCATAAAAGTCACTGTGAAAATGCAGTGGATGTATGGTACTCCATTCTTTTATTCAAATAAGCATAGACATAATTTCCATAAAGTTGCTCTTGTTTGACCACTTTGATATTATTCATAGAACAGTAGGAATGTCTGCAAAAGGTCAGGAAATCAGTCAGATTCCCCACAGTATTAAAAATACCTAGAGGAAGCTGCCCATTTGGTATGAGCAAAATGTTTCAGGCTCACTGCTTCAGTGAAATCATCCTGAGTTCGATGTTAGCTTCTGCTTCAAGCTGTCCAGACACACTGTTTAGCAAAATTTTCACTAATTTGAAATAGCCAACTGAAATAAGCAAGGAGACAAACAAAGTAAAACCTCTTTTTCCTTGTCACTATTTTTCCTGAAGGCATCCTGTTCTTATGAGATATAAAACATATACCTATTTAGATGTTAATTTTTGCTCAATCCTTTTGAAGAATGTACAACTCTAAAAATACCTGATTAAAAATAATTGTGTCAGGTGAAGGACATGGCAACAACTGTCCTTTATTGAATTCTCCTCTGTCCTTTCCCATATTCAAGAACACAAGCAAAAGTTAGGTTGGATCAAGGAAAAGGGTAGATGGAAAGGAAAAGCATACACTGTAAGTAAAAGAAAATTTAAAGAAAAAATGTCAGCTGTAACTATTCTCTGTATTTGGACAGCTTTACACAAAGCTAATTCCTTTATTTATTCAAGCATATGAGTTGATTCCAAACAATTTATTTGTGCACTGTGTAATGCAAATATTTTAACTATTTCAGGTCTTCTTTCCTATCTCAAAAGGATTCTAGAAATCCCCTTTCTCCTCTGATGATTTCCAGAAGGAGAGGAATCTTTTGGTCCTTATTTAGCTGGTATCTTACCTCCTCTCTGTTCCTGACCTTTCTGTGTGTGATGATTTATGGAGCAGAGAGAGGGTAAGAAAAGAATGCCAAGCACTACTCAAACACCAGACACAAACTTCAGCTGACCTTTCCTGTAACTGGGCAATATGAGGATGGCTGCTTTCTTTCAGTTCACATACAAGAAAATTGGTAAAATATAATTTTCTAATAATCTGTCATCTCCACCATGAGAAGCCCGAAGTTTGGATAGCATTTCAAGGCAGTGGGAATAACATGTGTCTCAGCAGGTGATGGGATTTCATAGCTACATAAAATGTAGTTAGGATATGTTACATTATTCTTTACTTTGTCAAATGCAAATAACATATTCTTCACTGCCTCAGACCAGCACATCCCCTGAAATGAAAAGCATCATTACCTGCCACAGCTATAACATTGCTATCTGCTGAGGTCTTACCTTTGTATGAGGAAGATGAAATCATCAGCATCCATGACTATAGTGGATGATATGAAATTTATCTCCACCCAGACTTTGGGGCTTTAAACTATTGAAGAGACTTGATAGGATAAGTTATGCTGGGGTTTGACAGGGACCACCTGTCCTGGTGGAGAAAACTGATGTTTGGGCATAAGCTGTCAGGAGTGATCCCTAATGTAGGCTTTAAACTAGACACAGTGGGGGAAGGGGATACCAACAGAGTGGCAGCAGGTAAGCCAAGGATTGGCAGTACATTGCCTGGGTGTTTTAATGCTAGTGGGAACATTTACAATGCCTCAGGAGCACTGAGGTCTCAGAAGCATATCTGAAGTGCTTGTACACCGATGGAGGCATCATGAGAGACAAACAGGATGAGCTGTAAGTGTTGGTAAACTCCCAGAGCTACAAATACACTAGATTTTAGTGAGACTTGGTGGAATGGATGGCAGGACTGGAGAGGTGGGATGGAGGGCTATAGGCTCTCCAGGAGGAATAGGCAGGGTAGGCAAGCTGGAGGTATCACACTATACTTAAGGGAGAGTTTTGATTACACTGCCTTTACAGTTAGTGGTGATGAGGTTGAGATCCCCTGGGTGAAGTTTAGGAGGATGGAAAACAAAGGAGATGTTGTAGTGGGTGTCTGTTACTGATTGCACAGACAGGAGGTAAGCACTGACAAGATATATTTTAGGCAACTGGAAACCAAATGCATTTTCTACTGAGAACTGAACAAATTAAAATGTGCCCTCTTTTCCTACATACTCTCTTTAAAATGACCTGGTCTCATTTTGAGAGCAAGGGTTGTAGTTGCTGCAATATGCAAAGGACTAAATGATCATTGTAGGTCCTTTTCAATTGAAATAGTCTATTCTATTTTAACTTTTCTATTGATATTTACCTGAAAATATTCTGCCTGGATTAGATTATTCCTTATCCCTTCCTTCCAGTCCAGTATCCCTCTGGCTGTATTACCCTGTGTTCTTTTAGTGAGACAGAGGAGAGCAGAATATAGTTACAGAGTAGAACGTAGTTGCTATAAATGTATTATCAGAGCATGAATTCATGTTCATGCCTTTCCTCACTTTTACCTTCCCAGCAACAAAGATGGGCTTCATTACTACAAGTGCATATTGCTCCCACTTTTGATCTCCTAAACACAGACGTGCTAGGAAAATGACCTCAGAAAATATGCAATTTCCCAGCAAGTAACAAAGGGAAAGTCAGGAACAAAGTGGGGAAATGGAATGAAGACATTGAAAATTCTCAGAAAAACTTCAATGATTTGTGTTCTCTGTAATAGGCAAGATAAATAGCTGTGGAAACAGAAGAACTGGCTTTGCTCTGTTTTACACTGTTACAAAGTAGGAGCAATATGGGTGGTCACAGGTTTGCAGAACAGAGTTCACAATGGATACAGAATTTATTGTTACCTACCACGATGTAATAGTGAACCAATCTTTTTCTTATCATTGACTCTGATAAGAGCTGTGAGGTATTTTTTTCATTTTCAGTTTTCAGGTACATCAAGAAATGTATCTACCACATGTATTAGGTCATTACTCTGTTAAACAATTTTATAACAAGAAAACAACAGAGCAGGAAGAATAATTTGCTCATATCTATTTCTTTTGATTTGCATATCTTGACCAATGTATCTGTTTGAATCCATATTCAATTAGGCAAATTTCTCAAACTGAATATTACTATTAGGTCTCCAAACTTTCAACAGTTTTATGCTGGAAATATACAGTTTGCAGCTAATTTTTCCTATTTCTTATTCTATTATTAAAGATTTCATTCTGCAACAAAACATTAAAAATGAGCCAAACATCACTCATTGAAATAAATGGCATTACATTACACAATGCAAAAATAATAAACTTTGTCCTGGAAAGAAAATGTTGTAATATTTTTGCAAGCTATTTGTGAGCTAAATGAGAAACAGAAATGTGAAAATCTGATTTTAATCAATAGCCTTACTTTCACTAATCATCAGCTTTGTATCTGAATTTGCTGAGTGCTATCAGAGAAAACTTGTTTCCTTGCCTCACACAAAATTTGATTAATTTGTTCTGATGGAAATATGCTAACTCAATTTCTTAAACAAATGCTGGTTCTTTATTTTCCAGATGCCATAGGAAGTTTTACACCATGCTTAAAAATTTATAAAGTATACTTACAAATTCCAGCAGATTTTGGAAAGCATTAGACATTCAAAGAGAACACCTAATTTTAAATTTAGAAATGAGACAGACTAAGACTCTGAAGTCGCTTGACATTTCTTAGTCACCCCAACTTGTCTCTGAGGGAGGTGCAAGGTATCATGGCTCAGTCATGGGTCTGAGAACCTTTCCTGAAGTACTGAACCCCACACATCCCCAGATATATCAGGATTTAAGGTTTGGAACCTGAACCTTCTTTCTGATATGACAGTGTTGCATAAAAATATAATCTTTATTTTTTCCTTTTGTCTTTTTTAAATTTTTTCCCAGTATTGTTCTTGTTTAACCTGTTAGCTTTTAAGGTGGAGACAATGAACCAGCTCAGAAAGAAGAAGGAGTAGGAAATTCTTTCCTAAAGTTATCATATTATATTTTTGGCCACCTGGCCTAAAATTCAGACAGAACAGTATTTTAAAGCTCACCCCACTGCTACTTCAATGTAATGTAAGACTGTTTTTGACTTTTGGGAGGAGATCAAGTGTAAATTCATCATAGTTAAAACTCTAAAGAGAACCTTACTCTGACCTTGAGTACACATTTCATTAGCCATAAATTATTTTCAGTTCAGATGCTTTTTCATATCAAAGTAGCAGCTTCTTCCTCCTTTCATTTCCCTGAGGAAAAAAAAAAGTTTCACTTGTTATTTCTTGCTAACTGTGACTTTAGGGAATCACTTTTTACATGGAAGTGGATTAAAAGTAAACATTTAGTTTCATGAGAAGAAAAAGGACTTTAACTCCTCCAAATTCTTGCTTTGATAAATTGTAGCTTTGCCATGAGAAACATGAAACTATGATTGTTTAATTACACCTTACATGTTGCTAATGTTGCTTTAGTTTGGCTGAAAAGACTTCAGTAGTATTCATATTGATTTCCCACTGTACAGCAAGGAGAATAGTTCTATAATTATGTTATTTCTTAGTTGGATTTGGGATCTGGGGAGGGGGTTAATTTCTTCTAAATTCAAATTATGGCAGAATTATATTTCCTTCCTCTGTGCCTAAATGAGTAAAATGCCATATTTAAATATTATACAAGAGTCTAAGCTGATATTTGTTGTGATGTAGAAAATGGAAACTAAAGTATGTAAAAAAAAAGTTGTTTTAATAATTTTTATGACTTTTAAATAAGTTCTCATTTAAGTGACATTATGAGAACCATATAGGATACATGGCAATCTATGATTGTTCCTTATTTTCTGAGAAACATAGTCCCTCATATTTTCTGTCTTTAGTCATAAAGACTACAAGTGAACTTGCAAGGAATATGTATCAATTCCTTATGAATTAAATATATATATACACACATAGCTCAATGTAGACTTAAAATATCTGACAGATTTTCTATTGAAGCAATACATTAAAAAAAAAAAGAAAAAAGGATAAAAGGATTAAGAGTATCACTAAAAATACATGGTGATAAAAAGATGTATTGATTCAATACTGTTGCAACTGTATACACAACTTACTGGAAAAGAAATATTCAAAACAATGAGGTATACAATGAAATATGAAAGAAATATTGGAGAGTGGTAGGCTTTTAAGGTACTTCGCAAAATCAGATAGATTATTTAGGGCTCAGGTAAAAGTATTAGCTAACTTAACAAATGGTTTCTTTAATTTTGATGACTGAGCATGAACAAGATAAATGTAACTAGCTAACTGCCAAGAGAGAAATATGGAGTGGGAGATCTGCTTGTCTGCTTCTTGTATATTCAAACAGCATTGCTAATATTTGTGAAAAAAAGCCTGTACTGACCTATTATATTTTTTACCAGTGAAAGTCGTGGAGAAGAATGGGGATATGAACCCAATTGGAAAATTTTCATTTCACACCATGAAAGTTAAGAAGAAGAAAAAAAGGTACAGGCTAAAGAATACCTGCTTGGCAAGATTCATCAACCATTCTGTACTTAGATCTTCTTTGATTTGAGTATACATTACTTGCTGTTATTTTTAGAACACTAGAGGAGGCTCAGGAGTCAAGATTGTTTCTTTTTTTAACAGAATGAACATATTAGAAAAGCAACTACTGGATGGTGTGATTAAGAATGTACTCATTATTTCTTGATCCAACTTTAAGGCCTTCAACTGAAATACTTCAAGATTAATTCTGATCTTAGAGTACTGTGCTTATATACCTAAAAAGATGCTCTGTAAATAATTTTCATTCTCATGAAAACTCCTTGCCTTTTTCTGCCCCAGAAGGCTTAGGACATGTTTGGCATTGGTTTAGGTTTATTTTAATTTATCTTGTATCATTTAGTTTAACACTTGTGGCTATGGCTCTGTATTTTAGATTCTTTTATCACCCTACTTCCTCGCTATGACTGCTGCTTGTAATTTTTTTTTATAAAACATTGTTTAAGACTAGACTGATATACACTGTTTTTTCCTTCTAATTTTAAATTTTTTAGTATTCTATTTATAGTGTATATGGTAAAGTCTTATTTTAAAAAAAATCACACAGGGTAATTGAAGAAATATATTCTATACAGGCACTAGATGGTCAGCATTCTGAAAGAGCTTAGCAGAGCTTAATGTCAAAGGTTTAATGCTATCTAGGGATCTAAGTGTTAAAGCAATGCATTCTGCTCAAGACACTAATGATATATTTTCTATTTACTGTTAAATGTAGTGTAGATCAAGTTTACAACAGAATTAAAGTAAATCTACATACTTGTCACTATGAGCACAATTCCCATCCACCACCACTGTTTTCAACAAAACAAAAAATTTGTCTTAAGCATTTCTACAGAATCATAGTAAAGCTTAAGCTGGAAGGGATGTCCAGAGACCATTCAGATTCTTTTCACCCAAGGCTGATGTGAAAACATTCTGATCAGATTGCTCAGGCTAGTGTCCAGCTGAGAGTTTAAGTATCTCCAAGAAATCCTACAGATCCTTGAGGCACTTGGTCGACATGATTGATGACTGTTAAATGAGAATATTTCTCTTGTACCTGGTAAGAATTTCCCCATGTTTCATCTTGCATCATTGCTTCTCCTGCCTCCACTGCACACTTCTGAAGAAAGTCTGGCTTCATGTTTCTATATTGTCCCAGTGGTAAGTCAATATTTTGTACTGAAAATTCCCAACCTGACTTCAGTACTTCATATTTGATCTCACAAGAATTGAGTGGGACACAAAATCCACTGCTTGAACTGCTTGGCTGTCCCACTGCTAGTCCAGACAAGTATGTGGATGGCTTTCACTGCTGCTGGGGCAGTGCTGATTCCTCTAGTTCAACTGGTTTTCCACACAGAAACTCAGGTCCTGCATTCCACAAAGCTGCATTCTAGCCAGGCAACACCAAGATTTTAGTGCTGCATGAATTTAGTCCATCCCAGGTGCAGAAAACTGTGTTTACCAAAGCTGAACTTCATTGAGTTCTTGTCTTTGTCTGTTTGTGTGATCCCTTGAAGAATACTCCCCTTCTCCAGCCTTTCTTCATGCCACTGTAGTCCAGAAATGTGTGGGAAGTGCATCTGTAAGCACCCACTTTGTTATGGAGGACATGAGGTGAGGACAGGACATGACATGAGGTGAGGCTGATAAGCCTGTAGTTTTGCAGATCCTCCTTTGTTCCCATCTTCAAGACAGTGGCATTGTTTCCCTCTTCCAAATTATCAGAAGCCTAACAAAGACAGAGCTAAATCCCTCATCACCCTTGTGTGCATTCTGTCTGTCCTCTCGACATGGACTTTGTCTGTATGATTTAACTGCATCTTCACTTGACCTTACATCTATTGCTGGTAATGTTACAGACTTTGTTAACACATCTGAGGATCTAGGAGGCACATGGGCAAACCTAACCAGTGAAAAAAATGAGGTAAACCACTATTGGGTACCTTGGCTCTCTCCATTTCATTTGTCACTTTGTCATTTGTCGTCTTTCCATCCCCATATTTATTTCACCTTCCTTTGGTGCCAGTGTACTCATACCCTTTCTGGATGTCTTTCACATCCCTCACAAGTTCCAGTTCCAGTTGAACTTTAACTATCCTAGCTCCATCTCTGCATACTTGGCGGTGCTTCTGTATTGCTACCCTACCCCTTCTTCCAGCTTCTGTGTTCTTCCTTTACGTGGTTGAGCTCAATCAGGAGTTCCTTGCTGATCCATATCATCCTTCTGCCATGCTTGCTATGAGTCCTTGAAATATAAGTTCTCACATTAGATTAGATTCTCTGCAATTCTTTGAAATTTTAGCTCTTGATATTAGTTCAGTTTTGGGTTTTTTTTAATTTTTTTTAATTTAAATTTCAGCTAATTTAATTTACCTACAGAGTTAGCTACAGGGAAATCAATAGCTACACAGCTGTGAAGTAGGAGTAAAACTGGAACAAGTAATCTTAGCACCACTTCTTATAATTGCCTGACACTTCAAACTTCCCTTTGAAAAGCTTAGCACCACTGTGGTTGTATATACAATTGGCTTATTAGATGTCAGTTTTACTACTCCCTCCAAAATCCATACAGATACTGTGAAGGATGACAAAAAACAATTGCCCGTGACTGAGTGGTATATACTCTAACTCATAATTCAGGCTGTTCCTTTCATTGTTAATATCTAGCAAAAGTGAAGCAATTGAGACAAAGAAAAGCTGGAGGGAGGCAAACATGTGGATACTAGAATTTAGCCTGTTTCATAGAGGCGAGGTATAGCTACCCAGTATCACCTTCCAAGCAAGAGCCTATGAAAGAACAGAGTACCCTCTAGCTAATTGCCCTGCAGGTGAGATGTGAGCTACCAAATCTAGCAATGATACATCAGAATCCTGTTTCCCACAGGTTCTGCTTGCCAGCTGAACTGGTCATTCTGCAGTGCCTGGTGGATCTCAAGGGAAGCAATTTTTTCAATTTGTGAAGTTGAGGCTCTGGTTAGAATCCCTGTTTTCAAATATAAGCATTGCACAGAAGTGGAAAGAGTCTTACCTCTATTTAAAAAAAAAAACAAACAACAAAACAAAACATAACAAAAACCCAAAACCCCCATAAATAAAATCAGCACTGCTGATGTTTTTATCATCTTAAATTATATACATGTCAAAATATATATAATTTAATATTTTTAAATCTTTAATCTTTTAAAGAACCAAAGTCACCCCAATGTTTCATGATACAATATTTCTTGAATGTGGTAAAATTTGCTTGACTACCACCAGGAAGATTAGTAACATCCGGAAAAAAAAAATAAAAAAGGCTCATCTAGGTACAGGGCCTTTAAGAGAATGAATACTTAGGTATAATATTATTAAAATATCTGAGGTATTTCATTGCATATTTCATTAATAACATTTTAAACTTTATAAATCCTAGATCTGTAAGATCTACAGGTCAGTTTTAAAATTCTATGGCCACTGTACTTTTCTATTGCACAAAGAATGGATTGTTTTTTAAATAAATGTATTTGGTTCAGCATGAACACACACAGATGCCTAACTTGAACTCATTACGGCTTATTAGTGGCATCAGTGAGGTATTGTTAGACTACTTCACCACGCAGGTGGAGGGTGTAATTTTGAAGGCTACTGAGCACTATGAATCTCCCAATGTATCACAATTACAGAAACACCTGTGTTAAATAACTTTGCACTGATTCCCTATGAAAATGCATGGAGTTCAATAGTCCTTAGAATTAAATGCCTTGCCAACAAGCCACAGGTGTACACCACAGGAGCACATGATAATGTAATTGTGAAGGATGTGATGACAGCTCTCCATCCATAATACCGCCTTCCCAAGATGCACTCATGCATCTATTTAGGTATTTTCTAACTGTAGCTTCAGAAGCAGTATCAATTCCAAAAGTAGCACTAACTAGGAAAGGAAAAAAACAACAAAACAAAACAAAAAAAATCCTAAAACCAAACCAAACCCCCAAAAATACAAAAAAAACCCCCAAAAAACCCTAAAAAAAACCCCACCTCCCCCATGTAATTCAGGTTTTAAAACTGATTGAGTCCAGTGCAGGAAGGGACAAAATGCAACCCCTATCCACTAACCCCCAAAAGACCCCCACAAAAAAATACATGCTAATATTTTAAATAGATATAATTACCTTGATCCTGTAAAAATTGATAGCCTGCCAAAAGCCTTCCTTACAGAAATTGTTACTAGAGAATCTATTGACAAGATAAGTATTTCAAACTTGTTGAAATCTTTATAGAAATTTTATTAATCCTGTAAGATCTAGAGGTTAGCTTAAAAATTCTATGGCCATTGTATATTTCTATTGTATGAAAAATGGACTGATTTCTAAATAAATGTATTTGGATTCTGTAGACACAGACTGATGTCAGTCCTATCCTATGAAATAGAATTTGTACATGGACTAGTTACCCATGAAAAAATTGTGATGCCTTACATTATGTGAAAATTCCAGAAACATCTGGACATTTTGATCAGTCATCTGTGAGAATTCTGAAGAAAATAACCAAGCATGGCTAGTAAGGAAGTTTCTTCCAATTTATTTCACAATTACAAAAAAAATATATATATCTTATATATGAAGGTTTCTGATCAGTAAACATCTCAGAAACTTACAATGACCTAAAAGATTCAATAAAATGATAAAACTATCAGTGGCAATTTGCAAAGCAGTATCTATCCATGTTCACAAATGAGTACTGACCTTTGTTTTATTGTTCTTTGTGGAGAACATGGCCTAAAAGTTCAGTCAGGAAGACTTAAATTTCTCATGATTACACTTAATAGATCCTGAACTACCAGAGTGGATGACTGGATGAAAGCAGACTCTGTAACTATGTAGGACTGGGGAATAGATGTGAGCTCGGCTAGATGTGAGCTTTAGTAAGAGGAAGAGCAAAGCAAGATGGACTAAGTCTCCTCTTGCTCCTCTCTGCTTTTTGTGTCACTTTTGGTTTGAATCTTTTCACAGGTTTAGTCAGATCATGGCTACACTTGTACAGAAATTTGTGTAGAAGCAAAGCAGTACAAAACTTGTTTATTAGCTCATGTTTTTTTACTTTGTTTTAAGTACAGAAATTGTGAGTTGCCTCATCCCAAGTAGCTACATATTGGTGACAAGTTCTATGCAAGATCTTGCCATTACAGCTGAAACTTTGCCTTTAGTTTCCTCCTTTGGGTCTGCCTATTGTCAGTAAGAATGACATTCACCTTTCACCCACAGCCTAATTATTAAAATGTTGAGTAGAAATTCTGTGAGGATATGAATGAGCAAATCTGTCATCCCCCAATCTACAAATATGCTAAAAGAATGAATAATAGAATCACAGAAAAAACTTTTTCTGTCCAGAATAGCCACTGTGTGTTAGATTAGTGCCATTTAATTACCATAAATATGAGTCAGTAACTTCTTCCATTAACTTGTACCTGTGTTCATAGAACTCTGGTGCAAACTCTTTCCTCAAAGTGCTGAATACTGAGGAGAGGCAAGATTTTCCCTCATATTACTACTCTGTAAATGTCTTCCCTTCTGCTTTTCTCTTTCATATGCAAAGGATAGTTAGAGATTCAGTCCTTTTTAAGTGCTCTCTCTCTCTCTCCCTCTCTCTGAGGGGGTGGATATGTGTCTTCTCAATAGCAGAATGAGCTTTAGAATGAAGCATCTATTATGTCACTTAAAGTATTATGATTTTAATAGCTATCAACATGACTGATGATTGATATCAATGCTTAGCAGTGGAAGACTTCACAGGATTAAACAACAAGACTGAAGCTGAAAATGCATGGTCTCTACAATAAAAGTCACCCTCTTAGATTACAGTGGGGGCAGAGAGCACATACTGACCAATGGAGTATGCAACTGCCTCCTGATTTCTGTGGATTTGTTCAGAAAATTGAAAACACACAAAATATATTTTCCCTTATATTCAGCTCCACACATGGTTGTTTCATCATCTCACCCCTGGATAAACAAAAATGAATTGATGCCTGTGCCCAGAGGGTGCTGTAAATGGAGTTAAACCCAGCTGGTGCCTGGTCATAAGTGGTGTCTCCCAGGACTCCCTACTGGAGACAGTCCTGTTTAACAACTTTAGTAATAATGGGTTTGAGTGCCTCTCCAGTAACAGACAATACCAGCTTGGGTGAGGGTGTTGTTCTGCTGAGAGTGGGAAAGCTACAGAGGACTCTGGGCAGGTTGGATCCCTGGACTGAGGCCAGTGGGATGGAATTCCATAAGGTCAAATGCTGAGTCCTGCACTTGGGTCCATACAATGCTACAAGCTGGGGGAAGCGTAGCTGGAAAGCCACTCATTGGAAAAGGAGATGTTGGGGTGCAGAGGGTGTTGGTCAACAGGGAGCTGAACATGAGCCAGCTGTGCCCAGGTGCCCAAAAGGCCAATGACATCCTGGCCTTTATCAGCAATAGTGTGGCCAACAGGGCCAGGGTAGGGATTTTCCCCTGTACTCAGCTGTAGTGGTGTTCCATCTCAAATCTTGTGTCCAGTTGCGGGCTCCTCACTACAAGAAGGATACTGAGTTGCTGGAGCTTGTCCAGACAAGTGGTAAACGAGTGGTGAAGGGTCTGGAGCAGCTGAGTGAGCTGGGGTTATATCACCTGGAGAAAAGGAAGCTCAGGGGAGACCTTATTGCTCTCTACAACTGCCTGAAAGGAGATTGTAGCCAGGTAAAAGTTGTTCTATTCTCCCAGGTAAGAAGTGACAGGAAGAGAGAAAAAGGCTGCAAGTTTAGCAAGGGGAGGTTAAGGTCTTTTATCAGGAAACATTTCTTCACAGAAAAATTGTCAAGCATTGGAACAGGCTGTCAAAGGGAAGTAGCAGAGTCACCATCCCCTCCACCATTCCTGGAGGTATTTGAAAAACATGTAGATGTGGCTTTTAGGAGCATGGTTTAGTGGGGGACTTGACAGTGATGGGTTAATGCTTGTACTTGCTGATCCTGAAGTGTTTTTTCAAACTGAACAAGTCTGTGATTCTCCTATTACCTGCTCTTTGCTTTTGCAATGTTGATATTTTCATGTTATACACTATATTTCTCAGCCCAGTTTCTCTTCCTGCTCAATCTTGTAGTCAAATCCCAGTCCTGCTCTTTTGAAAATCACAGTCTAAGGTAATTCAGTATTATGAATTCCTTTTCAAGTCACAAAAAGGATAACACAGGTCATGAAGAAACAAATCTTTTCTTATGAGTAGATAGCTTTGATAACCTAATTTCCAAGCACAACAAAAATTAAAAGACGTGAAAGTTTATTTAACTAAGTAATATTTCATTTTTTTTGCATGCTTCTGATCAGTGCTTTCATAAAAGTATAGAATAATAGACTAAAGTTTCTGTCCTGCATCAGCTTAAAAACAAGGCCCAACTCGAGACACAAAAAATCACGCATTTAAATATGTCTATGCTGTAGTCCCACATACCTGAAACTCCATGGTCATAAAGAAGACTAATAAGCACATACCTATGTCCTTACAGGACTGGGGAGTCTAAATAAAAATCAATGGCTCTTTGAATGAGTGCACTGGCATCAACTTCTACCCATATTTTCTAAAACATTGCATTAAGATATTCTCTAAGATTGGTAAAGACTTTTAGAGGAATAATATACACCATACTCTGAAAATTTCAATTGTTATCACTTATCCTGAAAAACCACTCCATTTTTTGGGATTTAGTTAAGATACATTGAAGAATATAACATAAAATCAGGAATACAGATGATATAGAATTAAGTGTACACTTTAAACATATATGAAAACCATATGGTGGTTAAATTAGCGACATGTTTTAATTTAACATGTATAGAAGCTAACAGAATATAACACCTCAATGGGGATGAGGTAAGCAAATCAATTTATAAACTGATCAGTTTATAACTTTGTTTGAACAAAGCTGATTTCTTACTGTTCAAAATTTTAAGTTCCATCCATCCATCCATTCATCCCTTCACCTACACACTTTTTGTCCCACTTGCTGTGGCAGAATAGTGGGTATTATTGAAATGTACTATTGAAATGTAAAGGCATTTTTCTTTTTCTCAAGCAGATTAAAAATAGAAATACAGGGACTCACCCACAAAGGTTTTTAAAGTTTTATTAAAAATTCTGTTCCACTTCACATCACTGTAAAAAAATCATCAATTTAAAGACTCTTGTGTGTTGTCTCCTTATTTAAAGTAATTTTTTGTCTGCATTCTTTCTTCATTTAATCAAATGTCATTTAGTTACAAAAAGTTTACTGATCATTGTACTCATGGATGCTCACAGGCCTCTGCATATGAGTAAGTACAGTAGAAATTCATAAGTCATATTTAAGATAATTTCTATGTTAGGTCTGGTAAAAGCCTAAAAATTGGTATCTCAGTGCATGCACTTACAGAGACCAAAAGCTCAACAGCTATGCAGCTAGACCTATAATCATGGTGACAGTTAAAAAATAATTCATTCTGTTTACATTCTTGAAATTCATTTAATGTCCAGGGACAATAGTGTTAAATGAGTTTCATAAGATGGCTACATATTGTACTGTTGAATCATTTTAGGAAGAGACTTATCTTAAAGTAGACGGATAGTTTTGGTAATTTCTCCTGTGTATAGAAAGATAAAAGTAACTCAGATTGCACTCTGTAGTTCATCCAACACTATATCAACTCCTTTGATATTTTCTGAAATATTAACTGAATAAAATTAAAGATTGTTGTTTTCACATTTCCATTAATCTAAGGCCACATGCAGCTGTTTCTTGGAGGAAGAAAATATAAGCAAACTGGTGCACAGGCTCCAAATACCTTTGTATTGGCAGCATGACCAATTTCTATCACTAATACCCAAAGCAGGGCTTATCATGATCTTCCTTCTTATCTGCTTTCCAAAGAAGTTTATGAATGCTGATATATAAAAAGAAAGCTGCATAAATACAAAAATACACACACACTTTGGAGAATGTTAAATAGAAGATAAAAATGTTAGCTGTTACATTCTGGATATATATGTCCAGTTTCTGCTAGTGAAAATCAGTTTGATGGTTTCCTTTTAGTCTTAGCTGCAGAAAAGTATCCCAAAATATTAATACTATTGGCTGATTTCCTTTAACAAGAGCATCTTGTGCAGATCAGGATGGAGGTATGCATGTTGAACTGTGCAAGAAACTTTTGAGCATTGCCATTTCTTCCATTTCACGAACACTAACCCAGTGTAAAAATATCTTAAAATGTCAAATCTCAGTGAAGAAAAACATTCTTTCTGCTGTGCTGCATCTACAGGCAGATCTACATTCTTATTCTCATAAAAAATTCTAACTACATAAGAAAGACGTTTTTTCTGTTGAAAATTCTCTGGACTTTAATTTACAGTGATAATGTAGGAGAAAAACTTAAGTCTGCTCCATTTATGAATGTCTCAACACTAAACTATTTTCTGTTTATAGAACTTGTCAGACAATGGCTATCAGTAAATTGGGAAGGTTAGCTGTTTGAGACCCATCCAATTTCCCATCATACCCAACATATCTTGTATCATCTGCTTTGAGGCCCCAAGATTATATGTAAATTTATGTCTAAAGTGGTATCCCAGACATGCAATTTCCCACCCCTTTACTTCTGTATTGCTGTACCTTGGTTTTAAAAGTGGAAAGGAAAGCCTGTCCATTAAGACCAAAAGGGAACAGCAATGTGCTCTGACAGCTTCCCAGTATTGATCCTGTAGGAATCAAGGTTCTCGCATGGGCCATAGTACACATCTGGTACTCAGCATAAACTTAATTTTTCTGTAGCTAGGCAACCATATGCAGATGATAATACTTGCTGAAGACAGAATTATCAATGACTGTGGAGTGTTCCAGCACCACAATAGCACAATATTGGGCTCACTGTGGTACACTTCTGTATGCTAGTGGTGCATCCAAATTTAGGTAAACTAGCTCAGTGTGCAGCCCAGCTGCCATTTTGTGATGGCAAGCAGCATAGAGCATTACAGGCACCGATGCAGGAGATTTTCCTCTTTCTCTATTTTGTTAGTGTAGAAGAAAAGTCCTTCAAGACATATACACCTGCCTCTCTCTGTGTGTTTGTATGTGTACATGTTCATAGAAAATTATGATATGCACCTTGGAAGCTTTCATGTAATCTTCACATGCTGTGATATTTAATAGGATTTTCATGCTGATCTTGTAATTGTTTGCTTTAAAGTCTTGCTGTTTTTCTTTGGGATCAAATGGTGCATGGATGCAAGAACCCAAAGTTAATGGCACTGGGTTATCTCTTAACCATTCTCCAGGTTAACTTGGGGCCAAGTTATCTGTGCAAACCTAATTAATTCCTAGGACATTATAGCTAAAGTGTAGATTCACCTGTTATGTATGTTAACCTCAAGTTACAGGTCTCTAATATCCATTAATATTATTCAGTAAATACTGAATATTATTCAGTAAATACTGAAACAACCCTTGCAGACTGGAAAAAATCCATCAGGTTAAGGGTACAACTCAAGTTTTCATGGGAAATTAAATTAGACTAAACAGAAGACATAAGAATGCTTTACTATAAAGTGTAATAGGAGTAGACATGTTAATCCACTATCATAGCTAATATTTACAGTGCTAAATCTGACACATCACCAGAGAACCAAAACCCCGTGTATTTTGGTAAGACAAGAAGGAATTTAGTCTCAATGTTTCTTAGCTTGTGGACACTTCCTTTTCATCATATTACTAAAAAAGGATGCTGCCTATTATATCTGATAACAGCTTGTGAAAATGATATACTAGTGATGGATGTCACAGAATTTTTAAGTTACTTACAAAGCTATTTGGAAAAGTCAGTGTTCTGAAGACACTTCACTTCTGAGGCCTGATGTGACCACTGACAAACAAAGGACAGACAATTTAATACATAATTAGCAGTAGAAGCAGACAAGGCAATAAAGAAAATCTGAGAAGAAGGCCCAACATGGCAGGTGAGTGTACTCTTTTGTGAAGGGTGAAAAAAAACCTGAATGGCATTTTTAGGAGCCTGATAGTTAGTTGAAGAGCCTGGGAAGTGACAAAAAAGGCAGCAAAAATGTTCTGTGAAAAACATCAAAAAGGGAACCTAGAAAAAAAATCTGTTTGGAAAAAGGATTTCTTTATAATTGTTCTCTAATTATTGTTGGGTTTTGAGATTTTTCCTGGTTTAAACAAGTTGGAAACAGACATTTTCTTTCCAGGCTTAAGTAGTTGTTTTTTTGTAGCTCACACTGACTTTCCTCTTTTTTACTGTTGACAAGAACTAGATAACATTTGTCAGCTCTCTGAGAGCCTGATCCAGCATCACTTGAGTCAACAGAAGTTTGTCTAGTGACCTCAAAAGGCTGAAGATCAAGCAATGAATGAATGAAATGTCTCCCATGCCTGTGCCAATAATAACAAACTCATCCCATACCCTGTGAGTGCTTCTGATCCAATATCCTCCCCCTCCCCAAAATACAAAGTGAAGTGAAAGAGATAAGTACACAGCTGCAGCTGTGACATCTTAATGGATCTCATGCCAGAAAGTAATACAAAGCTATTAAAATCTCCCAGCATAAATCACTTGCTATGAAAGGAAACCGAACATCACTGCTTATACTTTCACAAAATACTGTAAATAATAATGTTGACTGTGAGACACATGCCTGCCCATTTTAGGGTATTAGATTTACCATCTTAGGAGCAAGAAAAATAAAACATAATCGTCAGGTAAAGGTTTATTAAGTGGAAAACAGCAGACAAGTGCAAAATGCTCTTCTGAAGTAACTGCCATGGGACTGCCAAATTTGAAAGAGACAATTAGGCTAGTTGCTTAAGCTGGCAACTATGTTATAATATATGTGAACCAGCATAAGTTCTTTACTTCAGTTTTTGTACATGATAATTATATTTCAGATGTAAAACAACATTTTCCTCCTTTAATTTTAGAATATGCCTATAAACAGGTAAAGAATCATAATTATTCTTTATTCATACAATTCTAATTCTATCTTACTTTGGCTAGGGCTATAGTATTTTAATTTTACTTAACTTTCATGTTTAAATTTAAATGGTAATTTTGCATATAAAAAGGGTTAGACCATCCACTCTGACATCATTTGAAAATTAGTCTCAACTCAAACAAAAATATTTTCTAATAAAAAATAACACATTGTGATAAACTGTGTGGACTTAGATGCAGGATGCATATTAAATTCTTCACAAATATAATCACCTACATATATTACTTAAAGATTGTTCATTATGCTGATAATATTCTTAATAGCTACTAAAAGCACAATGTGTCCATTTAGTGACTAAAAATAAGGCTATAAAATCCTGCTACATATTTCAGAGATGAGAGATGAGTTTTAGCTATAGAGCAATAAACTGAATGCTGAAGGCCTTAGATCATCATTAACCATTTAATAGATTATCCCGATTTGCACACTAGCATTTAATCTAAGGTTTTATTTTTAACATATTTCTAATCTTAAACAACAATAATAGCATTTAAAGTTGATTTGAAAACTTCATACTGACCACATACAACATTCAGCTGTGTAACACAGCTGAAAAACTGCTAATGTATAATGACTGTAATCTTTCTAGATGCTACACTTTTTACAGATTTTAGGAAGACCTTAGATTGTGAACTTCTTCAGTAAACCCAGGCTGCAGGCAGGGGCCCAGGGGTGCATGTGGAGGGGTGAATATCACTCACTGCTTTCTCTCCATTAGTACACGATGGACTAAAATAATCTTACCCTTTCTCTCTTTATTGTTAGCTTTCTACACAGAAGCTTTCATGCAGGATTCTGTTTAAAGATTGTGTCAGGGGACAAACCTGCACAAATGGCATAAAAAGAATAAATTGTCAGTTTGAAATCTAGAGTTCATGAACTAGTCCTGAGTTGTTTTAAAAGTTTATATATAAGTTTTAAAACTCAGGCCAGCGAAAAAACGGAAAGGAGCAATGGATCACATACAGGAAGGTGGCTTCATAGATAGTGATCCAAAATATATGTAAGATATGAAAAATTAAAGAAAAATAAGAAATATTGAAGAGAAAATGCACATATGCCTGCATATGATCATCTAAACATAAACACACATATTTTCAGTCACAAAATACATTGTTGTGTTAAAACACTCTAGAAATTTCACTTCTGCCCTAACCATCTGTGTGTGCAGCAGTCAGATCAAAGCATCAAAATGTCACGCACTTCATGCCTGAATTCTCCAACATCTTTTTCTCTGCTGAGGGTAAACAGGCCAAGGAAGATGATATGCTAGTTAGCTTCAGAAAAAAGGAAAAATATAAAGCTTTCTTTATTCACAGAACCATTGAGCTGACACTGCAGTAATTAAAGAAGACAGGACTACAAAGCATATCCTTGGACTGTACCTCCTGACTCAGACTGAATCCTTGCATGTTAGGAAAGTTTTGTATGAAAGGTCAGAGTTTAACTTGTTTTTTTGATAGTCATGTACTTCAATCTGCTGTTTATGACTATCTCTCCATGATTATTTTGGAAGCTGAAAACATTGTAGGGATTTTCATGACCTTTGTTTTGCTGTACTTTTCCTACCACTTTGATTGTAGACAGAGAGAAGTTAGTTAATCTGATTTTTTTTTTTACTCAAAATAGACATTGCTATTTAGTTTCTATTTTATTCTTAAAATATTACCAAGGAGAGAAACAATGTGAAGAACCATCTTCTTTTCAATAAAGGTTAATGCAAAAAAATGCAGTCCCTGTACAGCTGCTACAGCAGGAACAAAGGAATGCATGGGCTCTTAAAAACTCATATCAAAGAATCTCTATTATGCTTTCATTTCTACCATGCCTGTGACTGCCATCTAGAGGGACCTGGGCAGGCTGGAGAGGTGGCCCCATGCAAATCTCATTAAGTCCATCAAAGCCAAGTGCAGGGTCCTGCACATGGCTCAGGGCAATCCCAGGAGCACCCACAGCTTGGGCAGAGAGGTGACTCGGAGCAGCCCTGAGGAGAAGGACCTGGGGGTGATGGCTGATGAAAAACCCACTGTGAGCCAGCAGTGTGTGCTCCCAGCCCAGCCAGCCCAGGGAACCCTGGGCTTCATCCAAGGAGCGTGGCCAGCAGGTCAAAGGAGGTGATTCTCCCCCTCTGCTCTGCTCTGCTCTGCTCTGCTCTGGTGAGACCCCGCCTGGAGTGCTGCACCCAGCTCTGGGGTCCCAGCTGAAAAGGACATGGAAGTGTTGGAGCAAGTCCAGAGGAGAAATACAAAGTTGCTAAGAGGACTGGAGTACTTCCCCTACAAAGATAGGTTGAGATGGGACTGTTCAGCTGGGTGCAACCTTCCAGGACCTGCCTAGGATCTACTGGGAATCTGGAGAGGGACTTTGTCAGGAAGTGTAGTAATAGGACAAAGACTTACAGATATAAACCAAAGGAGAGGAAATTTAGGTCAGATATTAGGAAGAAAATCTTTACTGTGGGGTGGGAAGACATTGTAACTTGTTGCACAGGATATTGTGGATGCCCCAAGCCTGGCCAGGCTGGACAATACCTTGAGCAACCGGGTCTAGTGAGAAATGTCCCTGCCCACGGCAAAAGGGTTGGGAATAGATGATCATTAAAGTCCTTTCCAACCCTTAACATTCTATAATTCTATGTTTGTGTTCACATTAGTGATAGATGCCTCTAAGGCTGTGGATAAAACTTGACTGGTTGCTAACATCTCCTGCACAGACTAAAGAATTAATAAAGGTGTCTGATACTAAAATCAACAGTTGGAAAAGCTCCTCCAAATAATCAACATCCCACTGGAAGAAGTGGTTATAAGTATAAAAGTAAGCAGAGTACTTGATCTCTGATCTGTCATAAAAACAAAAGAGTTTACTTTTACCACAGTAAATAATTTGTAATGCAGACGTGAGTCAAGCTGTGTTGTTAGATGAAGTTTTAGGCTTTCAATAGAAAAAAATCCAGCTAAATTTTGAGGCCTTAAAGATCCTTAAATAAATTGAATGTTGAAGTTTTTATCCAGCTCCCTAGTTGATAGCATACTAGCTTCATACATAATTGACAAAAAAATTTTCTGTCAAGCTCAATTCTGCAGACTGAATTATCTCTCTCTCAAAAAGAGAAGACAATCCCTATAGATCAGGTTTGAATCATAGAGATGTTCTCAACCCACCTGCCATCTCTAGTAAGCCCAAGGATAAATATAAGACTTCAATGCCCAGTGCTTTTATAATATCAAGAATTTTGCTGTATTCTTTAAGAAGGAGTAAATCCCCTTTAAAATAATGATGGAAAATGTGCACCAAGGCCTTGGGTGTTAAAAGGAGTATGCTAGGGAATGAAACAGTTTGCATAAGTGATAAAAATACTTTTGGTAATGTAATAACTTTACTTAAACTGGAATAAATCTTCCAGAATCTGAAGGAAACTGGTTCACTCTAGGGTAATCTCAATCACTGGCAAAAGCACAAGGAGAGCTTTTGCTCCTGCATGGTTTCCCCTCTATCACAGCCAGTTTAATTCACACAGCAGTATAGGGACCTTATCTAATGTAAGTCAGCACATTTTATTTTGTATAATCAGACTGATATACCATCAGGATCCAGGACTGAAAAAACCCTAGGGAGCATTGCTTCTCATGACACACAGTTTTTGGTTTAGGGATTGAATATACTCTGTATACCTCCTCTACATATGTATGTGACCACAAACATTCCTACCTTATCTCCCAAACCTCTACAAGAAGGTAGTAGGAAGACCATTATGTAGGTACAAACACATCATCCATTGTCAAACATTATTTAACTAGGATTCTAACTTTCTATCTGGTACAGCAGTTTATCATCCTTTGCCCTTAACACACGATAATTTAAAATCATTTCATATTTTTATCCAAGGCAGTGAAATTACAGAATGGTATTTTTAGAATTCAATATAATGAAAAGAAAGTTCAGAATTAATGAGAAGAGCAAAGTGAGATACAGGAAGCAACTAAAAGCAGCTATGTAACAAGGTCAAAAAAAAACCTAACAAAACAAAATGAGTTGTGATCCAAGACACAGGAGGATAGCTGTTAATGGGAACATGGCAAAGAGACATCAGAAAAAATGTTTTAAAGACATATATGTATACAGGCGACCCCAGGCCGAGTCCCGCAGGGCAGCCCGCTGCTGGCTGGTCTGTAGGTGCCTGGATAGCGTAATAAAATCTCCACCAAAAGATGGGAGGAGTCTTGAGATGCTGCAATCCACGATCCACGTGGGTTTATTGCAGGTAGAACAAGGACAAAGGAGAGGGGAACAGGAGCAGGGAGACACCTGCATGCAGGGGGAACGGGCTACAAGAGCGAGTGGGGAAGGAGGGGCCGGAGTATATAACGGGGAAAGGCAAGGGGTGGCTGGGGTACAAAAGCTCCAGTGGGAAGGTGTGTAAGGGAGGAGCAGGGATGGAGTGGCATAAACTGGGCCAATGAAGGGGAAAAGGGAAGGAGTGGTTTACAGAGAGAACCATTGGGAATAATGAGAACAGAGAACTTTCTAGAAGAGGGGGATAGTACAACCGATGACAGACATGAACTGGGGAGTGTACAGTGTTTTACAGACATCATCTGCATGGGGAAAGTGGGAATCCAGGGGCAATACTTTTCCTTAAACCACTGTGGTTTCCCATGGCATTCCTGGAGAATCTTCCCCAGGGCCACCTCCCACAAATGTAAACCCTTCTTAGAAACTTTTAAGCTCCTAAAGTAAAGAAGAATTGCAGCATCAGGATAAGCTTCAAGAATATTGCATATGACCATTTTTCCAGGTCACTAAAACCATACATATACAGAGGGGACAGAAAGAGAACAAAGAAAACAGAAAGAACAGCAAAGATACCAGGCAGAACAAATGTCAGAAGTAAATTCACAGAAGATAAAATAAAAACCTGAACAACACTGAAGGTCAAAGACATAATATATTTCTTCATGGAGAGAAACTTGAGGGAGAAATAAATATTGTGACATAGATCAGCACAGAATTGTATATTAAAGAAATATTGTATTGTAATGTATTAAAGGAATTTACTCTATTAAAACTGTATTAAAAGAAATAATGTTGTCCCTTTTAGACTAACAAGAAAGAAGCATGTAAAAGATTCACCTGATTCCAGAACTGGCATAGCCAGAAGGAAAGGAAGTCAATGTGTTTATCATTCATAAACAGATGTGTTCCTATGTTCAGCTTCAAAGTAATCAAAAAAACACATGAAAATGACATGGCCTTTTAAACTTTTTACTTACATTCTCTATGGTGGTGAAATGTTGATGCTAGTGATGAAAGCATAGCCAGAGAACATAATGCCATGGAAATATAGTGTTTTTAAATTATATTAAGCAATATTACCATGAATTCAATTTCATTACTATTGGAAGAACTGAAAAATAAGAAATTTGAAACACCATTTCAAGTGTTCCATTTTTTGACAATACACTTTTTCTTTTTCATTGTAGTAGCTCAGCTAAAGATCATTTATATTGGTGGTGATGGCATTAGTTTTATTCTACCCCTTGGTATGACAGAAGCACTGCCTGGAGAAGTGGAATCAAACCCAGTTTTCAGCTGACTTTGTGTCTGCTCTTTTTTTCTGCTGGCATGGGTTCAGTATATAAGATAACTTTTTCAAGATAACTTTGAATATGTGGAGGGGCTTGACATTACCTCTGTAAATGGCAGCACAAAGCAATACCTCTTTGTAGAATCAGTGGGACAACTAGGAGACATTGGAGGTGAGAAAGCCATCACTGCTGTTAATGTTGCAATAATCTAGGCAGAAAATAAACATTGTATTTCTCAGTTCACATCCACTTAACATCACACTGATAATCACGTGTTCTACTAAGGTGGCTACAAATTCTGAGCCTTTTCTCAAATGGTGAAAATTATCACTCCTTAAAGTAGTTTAAACTTCCTACACTTTATGTGTATTGGTCCATGCAGGTAGCATTTTTTTCAAATTCTGCCTCTGTTAAATTTTCCAAAACAGTCCAGTATGGGCTACATTTAGAGTCACAATTTGTCTAATGGCCAGATACAACTGTCTTACCTCTGCTGCTAAGGAGGAACAACTTCTTCTAGGCTGTTCCAAGCACAATTTACACAAATTAGTACACCATTTTCCCATCTCTTGGATATTCCTCTAAGAGACACAACCTTAAGAAAAATATGAAAGGGTTAAAGTGCTCTTTTTCCTCTTTGTTCCCTTATTCTCCTCAATGTCCTGTTCCCAGAAAAGGCAGAGGGAACAATTTGTCTATAGACTCCATAAACACATCTGGAAGAGGCAGCCTGGCTAACCAGGCTTCATCTTTCTAACAATACCTTATGACTTTGGATCTTGAGTTGGCTTGCATTCATCTGCGTTGGAAAGCACATGTATCATGTACCTGTATGAAATGCATGCTAAGAACTGTGCAGATGTACCTTTCTTTCTCATCGTTTGGTGGCTTATAAGAACATTCATGGCTAGAATGACTACAATATTTTTGAGGCTGAAAAAAAAACTTTAAAAATTCTAAATTACTGACTTCACTGAGTGTTCCTGAATAATAGATTTACTGGTTGGATACTGCTAAATATGCAAAATCTTTTGTTAATTAGTGACAGCAGAATAAATCTTACTCTTCTTTACATGTTCCTGTGACATTAACATTTCCTTTCAGTTTTCTCTCATTGACCTGTTGATCATTGCTGAAGTTAACTTTGTTTAACTTCATCTTGAAGGTGTTTTCCTAAGGGAGTTGAACTGTTGTAATTATAATACCAGGCTCATATAGTGTAATTATAGTTTAGTTTTAAAGAGAGAAAAGTCCATTTCAGTTGTGGTAGATTTCATGCATGTTGGTTTCAGCAGAGAGGTTGAAGTGAGTCATAAATCAAAAGTGCAATTGGAATGATACACAGCAGCTACTCCCTTTTCCTTCTTCATTTAAAGCATCTATTGCTGACTGGGTTACCGCTGAGAGAGGCATTAATTTTCCACTGTTGCTTCAATAACAAGAAGCAAGGTCCTTCCCACAGGCCAAGATATTCTTATCCTTAAGTGCTGCTCCTGTGCTTCTACAGCTTGACATATTCTTGAAGGAACAGTTGAGTACTGAAGATTTATCACATGGAAGTGTGATTTTTGACCACCTTGATGGTATATTTTATTGAAAAGACTTTAAATGAACAATTACCTTTTTTTTTCTTGATTTTTGTCAAATTTGTTGTGCTAATTCTACAGTTTAGATTATATTTTGACTTTTCTTCTAATCAAAGTCATTAATATACAACGCTGTATAAATACATAGAAGGTTTAATTGTGATACAAATGAAAACTCCTTATGCCTTCAGCAAATTTCTGAACTTTTAATAGGTTTTTCCAAATCCTACCTTTTCATTCCAGTTCATAATGAAAATGCATTTTGAAATGTATTTTGAAATGCATTTTGAAATGCTGAACTGGAAGCAGTGAAAAGACTAAAAAACAGCAACAGCTAAATGGCTGTACTTCACTGACAGTTACTCTTTGCTATTTCTGTTTTTTATCTTGAACATTTGTCAAGTGCCTGACCAGTTCCAATAAGCAGTGGCAGAAAGATCTCTAAAGTCTCGAAATTTCAGTGGTGCTCCTGTGAGGAGCTAAAGTCATAAATTTATTTGTTTCTTCCAAGAGATCCAATTTATCCAAAGGAGTAAGCATATTATATGTTTTGATTCTGTTTGTTTAGTTAGAGTGTAAGTAGTAGAAATACTAGGATATCTTTTTGAATACTGGGATATAAAATTATCATATTTTTATTAACTATTGGAAGATGTTTTTCCTGTTTTATCTAAACCAATTTTCTTGCTTTTGGTTCTGGTCTGATTTTTAGGAAACTCAGTAAACTTTTAGTAAACTTAGAAGCCTTCTTCACAATGAAATGTTACAAAATTCTAAAGAAAAAGAATGGTGAGTAACATTTAACCATTTCTCCAGCCTATATTAGCACAAATAAAACATCAAAGCACTAAATTAATACAAGCTTTAATGAGGTCTGACTTGGCATATGGAACCTGGAGCTAGAGAAACGTATTACCATGTAAATGTACAGAATATAAGTTTGTTGTTTTCTTCTCTTTTGGCTCCATTTTAAAAAATTCTCAGGCAGAGGATATCTACAGATGCTTCCTTAGAGACACAGTTGCTTTGAGCTTCTGAAAATTTAATCCACAATGCATTAATGCAAACTTATTTCCCCAAAATGTGGGACAGCAGGGAATCAAGCTCTGTGTTTGACCCTTTTAAAATTTTTTTCTTTCCTTTTTATTTTTTATCTGTGTTTTATAATTGAAATATATGATACATTTCTGAGGAAAACAAAATCTGCGACCTCAGGATTCCTTTTGACAGGATAGGACAAGTGTAATAGCTAAAAAAAAAAACCACAAAAATACATTTACTCCAGATATAGCTAGGTCTCCAACTCTGCTACAGCAGTACCAACACAGAACACAGGCAGCTCCCCGATGGGATGCTCCCTGCCTGCGCAGGCTGAGCTCATGCAAAAGCATAGGCTTCTACTTTGTCCCTTCAGATGGAGCTCAAGAAGGGAAGACAGGGTTATCTCCCGAAAGGCACAGCTCCTGATAGCACAGGCTGCACTCAAAGGAGCAAACACACACTTTTTTATGTTGCCCTTTCTTTGGGTTCAGATAAAAAGGCCTTCCCAGTGTTAAAAGTGTCCACAGAGTAAGATCAAATGAAAGAGTCAAAAGGAAAAGGATTTGTATTTAATAACAGACTCCAGTAAAAGAAAGAACAAAAAGAGTGCAAGTCTCCAAAACCTCAGTGTGTTTTGTCATTAAACATAATCATCTGAAATTTGAGGTGCTTATCCAAAGTGTGTTGTCAGGCAAGATAAATTTTCATATTTTTTTGAGTCTTTGTGTGCCGGGGCTGTGCCAGCGGCTGCAGCGGCCCCAGCGCAGGGCAGGGCTGAGCCCCTCAGCCCCGGGGAAAGCCTGGGCAAGGCAGGGCAAAACGCTGCCCGGCAGGCAGGGCTGAGCGAGGGACAGCGAGCCAGAAACAGCCCTGCGACGTGGGAACTCGAGAAAACAAAGAGGGGAGAGGTTTCTCAACATCTGTTTTAATTGACAAAAAATTAATTTAGTTTTCCCTAAGCAATGATCTGGCAGATCAGTCAGGTGGCCTGAATCAGACACTCACGTTCTTTCTCTGTTACACTGTTTCCTAGCTGTTGGATTTACTCCTAAGAGGTTTAGACAAAAAGAAGCACAAATGCTATGTGTTTAGGCTGCCTAAGTAAGGAAGGAAAGATTCATTCCTTCAAAGTACAAAAATGAGAGTTGCTTCCATGTCCTGTGACAAGTTCATTCGATTTATACCACATTACAACCTGCTATAGGAATTAAGAATTCCTCAGACTATGTTTTACCAGTTCAAGTACAGCTCATACTGCCCTAGATTTTGCTGATGTCAATCTATTTCCTTTGCTGATGTGCACGAGGTCATTCAGTTCTGGAAAGATTAAATCCAATGATAATATGAACTAGTCAAATGGCTGGTAGGGCTGTTAAGTAGGTTTGTATGGCCTGTCTACAGGGATTTGAGGATCCAGTTAAAATTAGGATAAATTTTAGTTTTAATGAATCAGTAACCAGGCAGTGTTCATGATTATTAATTATTGATATTACAGCTCCATAGGTCCTAGATAATAAGAGAGTTTCATTGAGCAGTATAACTACACCTGTCATGAGACACTCCTCCTAAGCCTTACAGTTCAAATGGAAAAAGATATAAAGGCTGAGAGAAGAGAAAGGAAAAAAAACCCCACCACTCAAACATGAAAGTATTTACACAAGACCATGCTCCAAGATCAATGGCAGAAGAAGGGGGAGAAGCAGCTTTTTAAAGTCTGAGCCATGTGATGTTCACACTGAGCCAAAATGTCTTCGCCACACATGAACACAAGTGGGAACAGAGATCCCTTGCTGCCTCAACCATTAGTTGTATTCTGACCCTAAAAACTTAAATGCTTCCAAATGTGCTCACAGCTTCTTTGGCTTGCTCCCACTCCCTCTGCTAATTCCAGGTCACTATGCTGCTGATAGATTTTTCCAGTAAGAAAGTATTATCCTTCACATCAAACAAGACAGGCAAAACAAATACATGACAGCATAAATGGAAAATAATACAAGTGCTTTGGCTGCTCATTTTCTGCCTGTGTCCACCAGCTCTGGAGAGGGACACATCTGGAGAGGTGTCCTGCATATACTGTCTCTTGGTAGGGACAGCCAGAGATTGGCACAGAGGACAGGAGGTGTATCTGCATCTGTCACATTTCTCTTCTTTCCTTACAGAACCGTCTAGCTGGGTCTAAAATAAGGTCAGAATGCAACATTTTAGCCCATGGAGGAAACTGCTCTGAAGTTATACACTGAATTTGTGGCCTTCTGGAGTCAGAGTTTTGCCACTGACTTTTGTAGAAACTGGATCTGGTGGGGAGAAGGATGACTTAGATAACACAGTGAATAGCTTTTAACCAGATAGTTTGCAATTTAATAAAGAGTCTGTGCAATATTTCTAAGTTGATGAGGGCAAACCCTGTTAGGATTGAATTTTTAATTAAAATTGTTACTGCCTCTTTCCCCTTTTGGTGTCAAATAGATCATTTACATATTCAACATAATTTCCCTTAATATCTAAATAAATGTTCCACTTAATGAAAGAATTTAAGCAACTTTTTAATGAAACAGTGAAATATAATATATAGGGCTGAGACTAATTTTCTTGAATTTTAACACACACATGGAACATGTTATGAACTAAGAAAAATATTTTGAACCTGATGGGCTGTAAATTACAACCCTTGGTGTATATTCATTTTTAATTAATTTTTTAGTTATCCTCCATAATCCTAATAGCTGGCTGAAAAAAACTGTAGATGCATTGAGGTGGGTGGGGAGGGGGTTAAGGGGATTGTACATTTATATTTCTGAGATGTTTAATAAAAGCTTCATAGCCAACAGTAATAAATAAAACCAAAAATATTTCAAAATGGTACACTCAATAGAAAGCCTATTCAGATTTTACTTTTACATTAAGGAAATGTCTTTTTTTTTCCCTCCATGAATACAATTAGAGATTTATTTTTTCTTAAAATCTTAAAATAAATCAGTAAAGAAATATGCACTCTTTGGTTGCATTTCTTGTTAAAAAGCCTATGTTTAAGAAATATCACTGCAGTCATTAGAGAGAGAATACATTATCTACATAAACAGGCACATTATACCATAAGAAGGGTGGCTTAGATGTTTTAAAAAATTTACATAACAAACCACAATTAGGCATAACTCAACTCTTTCTGCTCAGAAATTCTACCTCTACCAGAGCCTATTTAAGCTCTACACAGCTGCCTGATTTCTGAAGAAATCAATAATTTTTGTTTTTCTTTTGGAGCTTTTTTTTCACCACCGGCTGATGTCATCTTCATCAGACTGAATGTTTTTAATAGATGTTTTGGGCTAATTACATTTTACAAATACCGTCTCTATAGAATTTTAATGTAAGTTATTTTATTGTTTATGAAAAAAGTAGCTTGTGAAAGAATACAGAAGATTTTTTTTCCACCAAAGGATGTATAGAATACAAGAATTTCAATTAGATAGCATTATGTCAGTTCCCTGTATAGTACAACTTAATGTGATACATGCCTTCCAATGATGTTATTTTAGTGATCCAGAACTTGCTACCTAGAGTTCACAACCTGTACATTTCAACTATCTTTTCAGGTTCATTTCACACAAATATGTTTCCAGATGAACTGCACTGCAAACAAGTTCCACTTCATCTTGATTAGTGCAATATCACCTAGGGACCAATTAAATTGACCTCTTTGTGGTAAGACTAAGACCAGAGTTTACTTTTACTTTGACTGTAAAATAAAGATGTGAGTAGTCAAAATCTCATTGTCTTAAAAAAGTATCCTTTGGGCATATATAGAAACTGTATGCTTAATAAATTCAGTAACCAAGAACATCCAAGACTTAAAAGATCAAAATTTTTTGTTTAATTTTAATTAGCCTTTGTGTTGTGTGATGGGGAAAAGTTTATTTTTTTGTCCTAAACATCTTAAGAACAGACAATTGTTCAGTGCCTCTTCCTGGGTCAGGAGCAAAGAAATTTGCTCAGCTCGCCTCCAAGTGCAAATGCCGCAGCTGCCTTTGCAAAATCTTGTGTCTTTACCTTCAGAGATGTTACCAGCCTGACTTCTGAACAAATGTAGCCTTTTTTGCAAGCAATCTGCAGGATGGTTTGGATCCTTATGTTTCTCACCATCCAGCTGTGCAAGATGAGTAGCGGCAATTTTTAGAGAATAAAACACACTGTGGATGGTATTTACATTCTGAGAATGTTTTCGAAAGGTTAGAGAAATGATCTTGGATGTTACAAACTTCTTTATTGAGTATCCAGAACTACAGAACAAATGTTGAAAGAAAGAATCAGTAAATGACAAGAAGAACAAAAAGCAAACATGGTTTTAGCACATGTAGGTTGTGACATTTATCTGATATCTTTCTTTGAAAAAAATCAAGGACATTGCTTGTAAAAGGATTTGCCAGACTAGGAAAATCTATTTAATTTATGAAGGGAAAAAACTAAATGAGAGACAACAATAGCCACATTTAGAGATGGCATATTAAGTTCAAAGGCAGTTACAAATAAACTTTTTGAAGACTGATGTTATGCTCTGACTTAAACATTCTCATTGAGGATCCTGGTACATTCAGCCTGATAATTCTGTTGATTATATAAAGTAGAGGTACTGTCAGCACAGGAAAGGATCAGAATCTTACTCTAAGAAAAAACAAAAGCCCTTGAGGACTGAAACAAAGAAATGGTATGGGATTTCATAGAAAAGTGCAAGGTCACACATTTGAGGATTAATAACAAGAATTTCCTCCTTCACCTGGAAAGTCATTAGTTGGAAATGTCAGAGGAAGAGCAAGATCTAGGTGTATTAGTCAATTATAAGATTACTATGAACCATCTCTGTGAAGCAGCCATGAAAATGTCAAAAGCAATCCTAGGAATTTTTCAGGCAAGGTATTTCACAAAGAAATATGGAAGTATTAATGTCATTGGAGCAGGCACTCCTAATATATCACCTGGAATGCTGCATATAATACAGGTCCATCATGTTGTAGGAAGATGTATTGAATGTCAGGTATATTTCCACTGGATGTTAAGCCTGAGCTCACTGCTAGCAAGTCTACCTACCACTGCTGTGAAGTCTTCAGTCAGGGGGCACTGATATGAGCTGTGAGGTTGAATTTGTTATTCTCACAATCATCCTCTTTTCCATTTATGGATATGATCTAATTGAAGTGCTGTTAACTGCAGTCAGTGCTTGGAAAATACTACATGAGCACAACCTGGAAGGGGAGCAGAAAAGAGGTATATTGATGATCACTGGAGTAGAGAATTTCTTTTGCAAGAGGAGCCTAAAAGATCCTGGATCAAATAACCTAGAAAACTTGATTAAGTGCTGTGATGGGATACATTAATTCAGTTAGTTCATTCATTCATTCACTCATTCAAAATAATGAAATTACTAGACTTAGGGCAGAAAACAGAACACATTTAAGTATCACTGTAGGAGGGAGGCAAGCAAGTTTTAAATCTGAAAGTGGTCTTCTTTGCAGAATTTGAGATTTCTGTTTTCAACCCCTTCTTTGCATATATATTGCCCCCTTTCCCACCCTGTGCACATAGACACACAGACACCAGGCTGCATGGTAATTTTGAATTTTAAATTTTGACATCTATAAAGCTTTGAATTGTACACTTGACTCAGTTAAGTATGGTCAGAGCTGCCTTTTTCAACTGGAGTTATCCATATTGCACTGCAAAACAGCTGGCATTAAAATGTCACCATTGTTTTCTTTATTTAGGATCTACTTCCAGCCCTAAGTCTACTCAAAACAGGTAAATGTAAGTGTAAAATATAAAACTCATTTTAGATTTTAATTTTGCACATATAATCTCAAGGGAATAACAGCTTCCCTGTCAAAGGAATTTGCAGTGTAAAAATATAACATTGCATTAACTTAAAATTATTGACTTCTGGAAAAATACCCGCCAACCTAAACATTTGTCACAACTGGAGAGGTGGATGATGTTTAGTTAGAAGTCTGATCTTCACCAGAACACAGGCATGGGCTGAATAAAATACTTGGGACCTGTGCCAACGTATTTCAGGAAGAATTTAAATGAAATTACTTAGTATTTACTAACAGCAGAAGCTAAAGTTGAATAATCTGAGACAAATTAAATTAAAGTTATGAGTCTTGAAGTGAGATTCTTGTGAATTGTTCTGCTCTACTATATGTGTGACACCAATTAGTCTCTCATGATTTTCTACTTGAATTTGCACAAGGCATTTAAAAAAACCTTGGGTGAACAGTTTCAGAAGAACTTTTTAATTGCCTATGTCCTGAGCTGGAATTTGGAAGAAACCTCTTCAGGTTTGCTGATAATCCTGATGGAGCCCAATGCAATAACTGACCCTCACAGGTCCTTATGACTCAACACCTGAAAGTTCCTAGACCTGAAAGTCTAGAACAATTTTTTGAAAGAAGAAAATGGCCTCGTTCTTCATGTGCTTCACTTCAGTGAGAATGGACTGGGAAGACAAGATAATTCTGAATTGAAAGGTAATGGTGTTTTCTATGTGGCCTTTAGACTTCCTGAAGAAAATGAGAGTCACTGCCTTTTACAGGCCCCAAACTTCTGTTCTTTGCTGTAACAGCAAATTGCAGCACAAGACTTTTAAGATGCACAAATCACAACTTCCGCTTGCAGAACATTCTCATGCTTTATGGACAAAATGCCCAAAAAAACAGAGTTTCACAGAAGTTTAGGGAAGAATAGGGTGAAAAAGAAACAAAGTCCTCTGAACCAGGAAGGTTCTGCAGACTGTTTTACCACATACCACCCATTACATTTGGTGCCTACTTTTGCAGTTCCTCAAGTTGCACATATGTGTGGGGCACAAGTGTACATATGGTAGGAGACTGCCTCACCACTAGGCTTGGAAATCTAGTTGGGTCAGCTGTCACTGACATTGCTATTAATAGGCCTAAGGTAGAAAAGTGATTATGCACATAAGGAAAATTTTACTTTTCCCTGGTACAGATATATAATTACCAGAAATCCCTTCCATTCATGATTCATGTCAGAGCATTTAGCCATAGTATTTTCCATATTCCATTCTTAATTGCTATTTAATAAAATATCCTATGATTTTCTTCCATAAACCATTCTGTGAACCTTCAAACCTCTTCCACTCTTAACACTTCTACATTCTTCAGCTGCTGACTTTACCTTTACTGCTATTAAAAGAGACAAAAATAATAAGTGTCTAATAGAGGAGTAAGATTAGATTATTTAACTTTCTCATTGCTTTTTTTTCTTTCTGTTGAAATTCAAGGTATACTGAGAACTGTAATAAACAGTTTACACTGTGTAATTAAGTTTAGAATTTGTTATGGGAATATTAGGTGAAAGGGAATGGGAATGATTTCAATAGTTTAGCTTGTTCCATTGTCACAGAACAGAAGGCTATGTAGACTCTTCACAAGTGTGCTCCATGCAAACTAGGAGGGTTTTGCAAATACATGCAAACTAGGAGGGTTTTGCAAATAATCTCTGCTTCAAATTCATTAGAAAATGATATCAATAAGAAGGTCTCAACTATTTGTGTTTTCAGTGTTTTGATTGCATTTATATAACATCTTAGTGTCATTAAATGATAGACCCTCTCTGAGGTTAAATGATTTATTTTTAGGATAGAGATATCTTTGTTTTAAAATACCTAGTTGGATTTTGAGTGAAAAAAAAAATCGTGCATAAAGAAATAGCATTCTGATTCTGTTATCTAATCATACTAAATGGAAAACCTATTTCTGTAGACTCTTTTTCTGGTCCATTGTCATTCAATCAACAAAATAATGAAGAATGATAAAAATAGTTCTTTCTTTTTTATTTTAAATGATCCAACTAGACCAGCATGTTTCAAATGCTTTGAAAAGCATGAAAAGAAAATCATCAAAGCGCACAGCACCTGCATCAAAGGTACTAAAATTATAGCAAAGCAAAATGAGGATAAAAAATTACGACTAAATCAAACCTCCACATAGCTAATTAAAAAGAGTTTCTGTTTCACAGTTTATTTTACTTACAGTTTGACTGTCTTTGTCCAAATTACTATTGTAATACGAGACGTGCAAAACAAGGAGGATTTCATTTTGAAGTGTACTCTTAACAGTTAATTTCACTTGAGCTCAGATAAGCTTCATCTAGCCACTTTGGAAGACTTCTATTAAATGTCATGCATAATTACATAAAACTTGTAGAAATTTATAATCATCATACTTTTGGATGCTTTCAAGATTCTGGAGAACCTCTCAAGCAGTACTAGTCTGATACTCAGCTTTCCTGTTAAGCAGCCAGCTGCCTTGAAATTCAATTTACAGAATGTTTTTCATTCATTTTCCAAGTAATCAGTTTAAACTTGAACAAAAATATTGAATTGACTGTGAAGAAATGCGTCTGTTACATTCCATAATAAAATATGGTAATTTGGCGTGTCCTTTTATTTGAGGTTGCTTTTCTTTAATATCATACTGCAGAATTTTGATTTGAAAACAGGTTTCTTGGTTTTATTTTCCTTTTATAGGAGTAAGAAAACCACTCTATCTGATTATTAAGGAAAAGATATTATTTTCAGAAAAAAAATTACTGTGATCACTGTGATCAATGTCATCACAGTGTTGCCTCTCAGTGGCTGTCTTACAAAGCAGTTACCCCAGATTTCTCCTCTGTCCAAATGGATCAATGGCTAGCTCCTTTGACATGCATAAGCTACATGTATGAATCCCATTACCTGGATGAATAAAGGGCGGTCAGCCTACATCTGAAAAGAAATGTAAGGCTCAATACAGCTGGACAAAAATACAGTACAGACTAAAAGTACTATTTTTCCTCAAAATAGCTCATAAGGTTCCAATAGATTTGTTAAATGCTAAATAGTTAATGTGATAAAGGGTATTATGAAGTTTCAATAAATTAAGAATAATAAAAATATCTTAATTTAAGTTTTGTTTCAACCGAAGTAAAACACACCTTGTATTCAACATAAGTGACTATATGCTTGCCCGAAGCAGTGACTGCCACCAGTGACAGAACATCTACATTTCTGATGCTTAGATAAAAAGTAAATCACTAGTTCTGCAGATGTACTAAACCTTACAAACAGTTCTACAGATGCACAAAAAACCACAAAAACTGTCTTTTGGATAATACACAGAGTGAACAGGGTCCCGAATTTGAGAGTTCTTTATTTCTGTGTATACGTCTCTAGAGTATTTTCCATATTTAAATATATTTATTTTATAAATAAACTATACTTTTATACTTCTTTGTGTTGTGCTACACTTACTTGCCATAACCTACAAGGTGACACAGTATTAGTCTGAGAGAACACACCTACAGTAAGCATTGCATATGGGAGTTCTTTGTCTTCACCCTTCCTTCTCCTCCATTTTATCTCTCAGTGGTCTGGTATAAACTTTGCAGGTGCCTTGTCTTCATCATCCATTAGGAAGCATAAAAATGTCTACTGCTTCCAATATGCAGACTTTCACACTATCTCACATACTATGAAAAAAAAAATTTGTAGGTCAGATCTGGAAGGGAAAACATTGTAAGAGGCACTACCTCCAATTTTTAAGCAGTTAATTGCAATGATAAACAGAGCTTTGTCTCATATGGGTGTCTTTTAACTTAAGTGTATCACAGTTTATCTCTATTCATGAAAAGTGTTGGATTTCATTAATTAGTGAGAAATTGTATTCCTCACTATGATTTTTAAAATGAAAACAATCTCAGTAGCCACACAACATGGTCCTCAGAGTCGAGACTAGAGTCTATCTAGGAGGTTACTGGGGATAAGAAGGCTTCTGTTTCTACAGTACAGGGCTCTATCCTAACTGCAGGTCACAACTTTCTTCAGTATTCACCCCTCAAAGCTACCGCATGATGGGGGCTGCGCCACAGCCTGCTGAGTGCCTGAAGAGAAGGCATGTAACAAGGTCTAGGACTGAGCTCATTCAGACATAGCAGTCCCTTGTTTGAGAAATTTTGGGCTCTCTGCTGCTGCCACCTAAGTTCAACCTGAAGTATGTGTCAAAACATTTAGTCATGTTTTCATTTTTCTGGGTCTACACGTGCAATACTGTTTAACCAATTCTGCCTTAGTCATTGCCCTGTCAAGGTGCTGGGCAGTGATGCACACAGCAGTGTTCTTTCTGTGTTAAGTATATCAGATTGATTCCAGAGTGCTGACAATTTCCAAATTCTTAAATTATCAGATTAGAATAAATTCTGATTTCTGTTTCAAGAGAATGCCATCCTTAACTACAGGATACCACCAGGTGAAAAATCTGATCTTCTGTTTGATTACAATGCATTATCTGATGTATGAAAAACCCAGCACAAATGAAAACCATAGTAGAAATGTGGGTGAAAGTGGTCTGACCTGGGTTAGATAGATATCCCTCTGTCTTTGCTGTCCCAAAGACTCACTTTTCTCCTTTTGCACTCTGATATGAAGTGCAGCTATTACAAGGATTTGTCTTACTATTACGGAAATTTGCTGTCCAGTTCTGATTATGGAAAGTGCCATATGTGAGGAGTTGTTACACAGGGAAAAACAGCATTCCAGCTAGCAATGTGATTTTCAGGAGAAAAGTTAGGTATGGAAAATGTTTTATTCTGACTGACAAAAGACTCATGACAAAAAGGATGCTAAATGCCCTGCTAGCTCTAGCAGAGAAATGAGGATATCTGAACATGTCCCTGGCATGCTTGCTTTTTGCCCCAACATGTACCACATAACCTAATTATCATAGATTATCACCTTGTTTGGAGAGATATAGTACATCAGCAAGAAAATGCAATGTGCACCAAAGCCTGATGTTATGCATTGACTGGCAGCTTGCAATTACTGTATATCACTTGTTTTGTATGATGTTATTATACATAACTATGAACTTACTCCCTGATGTCAGCTACAATGTACAGGGAGCTGCAGACTCCTTTGAACATTTGCTGACAACTAAAATATTGAATTGAAGCACAAAGCACTGATTGTTGCAGGTTGGAGTTAGTCAAATAAATCAAGTGCAATTTGTGTACCTCATGTAATTATCCCTCCTTTCAATATTCATATGGGGTGGAGGGAAGGGAGGGCAAAGGGAGGATTAATTTAGAATAAAGCCTTTTTTTTTTTTTAATATTATTCTTCCTGAAAAGGTCTCCCAAGTGACCCAAGTGTTGTTCAAATAGAGATGTCAAAAAAATTCTGACAATTTCTTTTTTAAGAAATATTTCACCCTCTGCCTGAACCTTTGACTTTCCACCTTCTTATGAAAAAGTAAATTTTGTGCTCGAGGTAGTTCAGTGGCAATTATAAGGAACAAAGCTTCCTACAAATCCTGAATTACTCCCGATACATCCAGAAAAAATATGGCCTAGGTGTGGCATTGTCCTGTATATACAATTAGACAATTCTCTGCCATAATTTGATTTTGGACATATTGCTTATCGAAAGTTTCATTCACATCTGGTGTGCTATTTCAACACATTTTTAAATGTAGAGAGACACTACAGGTGTGGTGGGCATAAGGCACACAGACCAAACAATAAAAACTGAGACTCTTCACTTAAAAAACACAGGACTGAAGGTATTTAGATAACCTAGATAACAAGCTACAAACTATAAACAGATAAAATCTTCTGCTCCATTGACAATATTTGTAATAATTGAAAAAAATGGTTGCTGGAAGACTATTTTCTCAAAATGTGCTACCTTTAAATAAAAACCAACAATGAAAACAATCAAACATATCTCATTCTACCAGAGGTGTTCCAACAGTTCATTTTGATAAAGCTGAAGTATTTAATTGTACTTGTATAAATTTTATGGTTTGCATTTGATTATAGTTTAAATTAAATATATTTTAGCATATTGTAAAAGTCAGGAAGAAATGTAAAGATTTTATTGGAATAAAATGCTGTGACACAGGCAAAACATCCGAAAACCAGTATTATTTCATTACTGGTGTTTTCAAATCATGCATGCAGACTTTCTTCTAATTCATGCAACTTAGAAGACTGAATACTGCTATTTGCAGATTTAGCAAGTAGAGGTTGTGATTACCTTAAATCTTGCTTTAGAGACATCAGCTTCAACACAGAAATAGAACCCAAATCTCCACAAAATGGTGCAGTGAAATTCTAATATATGAAAGGATATAATTCAGATATATATGACATGGCACAAGATTAAATGTTTCCAAAATTTGAGTACTATCAATCTTACACAATCATAGAGACTGTAACTAGACATGTAGTCATGTAATCTAGTTACAAAACTTGCTTGCTTCCAAAATTTCAACTTAAAACCCAATAATAATAGTATCTTTAATATTTGGCATTAGAGCTTCCTAGAGTTACCTCTTTCAGGCTACTTTCTTTTTCATATGCTTCATCATGACTGTTAACTATTACTAAGACCTTTTGTGTCTTAGTTTCACACCTCTTAGTTTTCACTTAGTTTTTGTGTCTATGCTTCACACCTCTATATATTGAAATATGAAAAAAAGACAAAAAAAAATCAACAAAACCAGTATTAAAGCTGAAGATTATTTTACAGTTCCAGGATTACTAGGTTTAGATAATCATAGGGGCAAGATTCAAGTATGAACATGTTTCAATATGACCACTGACGTGTAATGTCTATGAACTCAAGTGTGGCCATGTTTCTTAAACATTTTGTGCCATTTTATCTGCCTGAGCTCTTCCACAAAGATTTCCCCTGACAGAGTCCAACAAAAGAAAAAATGGCCTTTCCCTAAATAAAAAAAGATGCAGCTTTGGGCAGTCTGCCTTTACAAGTGCCAACAACATTTCTTTCAAAGGCACCTGATGTTACACATCAACCCTGGCCTGCAAAGGACAGCAACGACAGTGTCTTTTATTTCCACTCTGAGATACTGTGAACTGGAGTCATGAATCGTATACTGATGGCTTTAATTTACGGCATGCAAACAAGGCTGGATTTCTTTAACCTTCAAAATCACGTATCATAAAAATTTCCTAAGAGATTAAGAAGAAACAAACTAACAAAGCATTTGTTTTAGAAACATTCACTTCTTTTTCACTGTATATGACTGAGTTTGAACTTCAGGTTAGACTCCCACACATAAAAAGCATATATTAGCAAGCATTAATATCTCTCCTGCTTTAGTAATTGTCCAGAAGCATTGAGTTTGCTTTTATGTAAGGATGAACCTGATGTGATGATTGCAGGAGAAAAAGTACGATCACAACACCCTCATTTTAACAATGCCAATTCCTATGACAGAATGTCTGAAAACAGACTTTGGTGAGAACACAAGGACTCATCACCATTATGCTGGCAGAGTCAGGATTATTACTGGAGCTGTCAGAAATACTTTCAAGATTTTCTTTCTTTAGAAAGCCTGTCATAATGGAATCCTCCCTTCTTTTTTATTTTCCTTTTTCTTTTTTTTTCTTATTACAAAAAACTCTTTTTGTAACAAGAATTGTCTAAATAAATCTATTTTTTAATGAGAAATGAACTATTTTAAATTTTTACTGGCACTGGGGTTCTCATCAACTTTATCCTGTGTTAGAAATGACCAGAAACCTGTATCCAGAGTTATGAATACCCTCATAAGCATGGTCTGCCTAACGGGGTTACTGAGTTGCACCATCTGAAAAAAAACTAACTAAACCATGTGGACTAACTAAGACCAGAAGAGCAAAGTATTCAAAAATGAAAAATGTGGCATTTAAAGATCTGAATTTCTCTTTTCCCAGTATCAGCCTTCAATGACTGTGTCATTAGCATCATTAGCATAAGCTGAAGGACAATGAGGAGTGGCAGTTGGTTAGAGGATGATGGCTTTGATATCTGGGATTGCAGCGAGAGCCATATGTTAGGAGGGTGTTTGGATGTCTGCATTTCTAGGTAGATTTTTTTTCTCTTATTCCTTTGTTGATTTTGAGTGCTATATGTATTAGCCTATTTTTAAATGGACTCCTAATTTCTCATGGGAGGTACTTCTTAGGTTCCCATTTCATTTCAAACACAATTGGTTTAAATTTTTTTCTCCTCATTAATACTCATATTGCTTACAGAGGAAGCCTGTACATCAGTCTCTCAAGAGTTCAAAGACTTTTTGTCCTTTGTTTTTTGGGAAAGACGGGAAACCTGTCTCCTAAAGCAAGAATATATTTCAGAAGAGATTTTAGAAGGTACTTTACCTGCCATGAAGCAACTTCAGTGAAAGGGGGAAAAAAAAAGAGAAAACCAAAAATCATGAATGCCTAAGGAAAATGTTAAGTGATTCTGATCTCAGAGCTGAACAAGTTACTGATTTGATTACTGCATTAAAAAGTTCCTTCAAGGGTCACAATACTTTTCCACAGTTAAGATGTCAGAGATGTAGAGCAGGGAAGGAAGAGCAAAGAAGCCATTATTACTCTTTTCCTTATTATGGTGCTAAGCATCGTGGTTTAGATAACCATTACATAGACTATCAGGATTTCTAGGCCAGAATAAACAGTGGTCCATCAAATCTAGTAAAATATTTCTGGTAGTGTGTAACACCATAAAGCATAACCTCGGCAACTATTCAATGCTTTTACATGTGGTGTTCTATTGACAGTAGTTTCCTATTGATCCCAGCTCCCAGTGAATTTATTCTCTGAAACAATAAACTTAACTATTATGAATTACAAAGAGCAACCACAGTGTTAATTACCCTTTATTTTCTTGCTTTAGATGTGTTTTGTGTTCATCTGCACTCTTAGGTGTGTATATGCAACGAGAAGTTGACAGATTCACTGTTCACTCATCATTTGTATTTTCAATTGTATTAATCCACTTTAATAGTTTTAGTTTTTAATCTTTTGTCACATTTAACTGAAGTCTTTTACAATTCAAATTTATTTCTTTAGCATTTTTGAGCTGTTTAGTTCCTTCTTAGCAATAAGTATTATAGTATTAGTTAAATAATACATCTCTAAATAACACACGCATGAGTAGAAATCCCCATTTTGAAAGGGTTGACATATTATTAAAAAAAAAAATCATTAGAAACACGTCTCACCAGAGAACAAAATATGGACTACCTGCACTTTTTTTTCCCTCTTTGTTGCTAATAAATAATGTAACTGAAATTCAGTGTATTATATGCATGTGTTTTCTTTCTTTACTGGTTAGTCTGTTTTCAGGAGAGAAGCACACAGATAAAAGAATAAGTTTTGGTTGTTTGACTAAAACCTTAAAGGAAAATTGTTCCCAGGCAGATGTTTCAGCACGATCATAAGTGAGCACAGAAATACACATGCTGAAATACAGGGAACTTTTTCTTTCTAGAGTTAGTGCTGAAAAAATTAAATTTAATCTGTAAAAACAAGTATCTCAATAACATATTTCATTGACCTATTTTTAAAAGGCCTGGAACATAAAGGAAATATTTTTGTTTTCTTTGATGAAAAAGACTATGCAGTTACAAGACAGAAAGTATTCAGAGAAGTTCAAAATATATAATTTAATTCATGCAGGTATAAATATACTGGTTCACAATAACACATCAGCAATACAGCTGTTTGTTTTAATGTTTGAAATCTAGACTTTGTGCCTGCATATCAAATAAGACAACTTACCTGGAAAGTCATCTTCATAGCTGTAAGCGTAATATAAAGCAGCTTTTGCTCAGATATATCTGTATTTTTATAAGCAGAAAGTATGATTTCTGCCTAAATTTCTTTGTCCTCTGGAAAAAAGGATGATGATTTTATTCCTTTTATTTATGCATGAGTTATTTGTTAAGAAGATCATTCTTGCATTGGATTTTTTTTTTTCCGTATCAATATAAAGACCTTTTAGTAATAAAAGAGAAAATGTTGCATAAAGCACATTCAATGTTTAGAATGCTCTGGTATTGTAAAAAGCTGAAATACAAATCTTCAAAGTACTCAAGGGATGCATTTCAGTAATGGATAATTTTACTATACCAAAGAACAATTAACTTATTCATTACAAATTTAGAAACATGTCTAATTGTAGTCATGAACATATCTAATGGTTATTAATTGAATTTCTCACTAGAGGAAAAGAAAAACTATTCAAGTATGAGCTGAAGTGTTTTCTTACATACTTCCATCTCTCCTAAGTCACTGAAATGTAAGCATGTGCTTTCATAAGCAGAATGGGCTAGTGAAAATTATTCTTCTAAAGATGGACATGTAAATAGCTACCATATTCAGTGTTGAGTATATTTAAAAATATGAAGAATCAACAAGAAAAAAAAAGTCTGTGCAATTTATTTTGACTTGTATATCATGACCATTGCCTAGACTTGAACATTCCTTTGCTTAGAGTGTCAAACCTGGAATCTAAATCAAGTTCATCTGAGTCAGAAACTTTATTTTTCTTTGCTAATGTAGCCTCACGGTCCAGTATTAGGAAAAGATTATATGTGCCACCAGAGACATCAAGCAGTGGATAAATTAGCTGTTACATACTGGAGACTTTTAAGGGTTTCCATTTGGTTCCTAATTCTTTGAGTTACTTCAGTTTCAGCTGGATGATCTGTGTTTGTTACTCTGCCTTGGCTGTGACACCACAGCTTCTGGGGATCTACAAAGTAAACACATCTACTGAACAGATCTTTGTTAAGAATACCTCAGGCATGTTGGTTCATTGATCCAATCTGCTGCCCATCCAATAAAGGGTAACATTCACACAGCACAGCTGTCATGAGCTCTTAAATCCATCTTGTCTCTGAGATGTTTGCATCACTCAAGCCTGAGGGATTCATGCACTGCACAGTATGTCACCATTTTACTGCTATGTACTTTGAAGTATATATTAAGAGATATAAAATCAAGGATGAAGTGATCAGAAGAGGTGCTTTCCTGTAAGTTATGGACTAAAATCTCTTTACCCGTGGTTGTGGGTTGATTGCAGCTGAATTAGGAGAGATTTAAACTGCAGCAGAATTTGCTCTCGTGTCATAAAGCCAACATCTGCAAGTCCTGACATGCTTACTTTTCATGTGATACTTCTGCATACTTCACTTTTGGTTTTACCTGAGGGATATAAATATTTGGTCATTTGTACAAATCCTCAGAGGGACCCTGACCACAGCATAGCATGAATTTTATCCAGTCCAAAACAAAGAATCCTTCCAGGAAGCATAGGTTTAAAAAAAATAAAATAAAATAAAATAAAAATAATAAAAAAAAAAAACAGGAGAAACAAACAAACAAAATAATGAAATGTGTGTTTGGGAAGGACTTCAAAACATAATAAATCAATGACATTGCTGTCATACTCTGGCAATCAGATTTGACCGAAATAGCATTCACAATCAGGAGGTTTAAGAAAACTTGAAGCCTTTCTTCTCTTATCTGAATTCCATATATAAAAGTATCTGGCTAAGCCTAGAGGACAAAATAGAAATGGAAATATGATGGATGACAAAAACTGTAAAGCCTGCCATATTTTCTAGCATTCAATATTGGCAACCTATGGATCATATGACTTTTAACCCAAATTTTTAATGCTTAAAAATCATCCAACAGTTCACATTTACTTGATGAGAACTGAGAAAAAAAAATAGAAGACCGATTAATGCAGCCTTTGACTTTAAAATCCGTCACCATTTGATATAGAAAATACTTGCAGCATTTTGAAGCATTTTGGCAAAACTTGTAATAGGCAAGACTCCCAGGCTGCATCTGAGCTGGCAGAACTACATCATTTATAAAACCCAATAGAACACTGACATTTGCATGACAGGATATTTTATAGTAGCTCAAGAATTCTACTGTATTTTATCTCTGGCATTGCAACTTTTTCATTTAGCCAACAAACTGCTATGGTGGACATTATAACTTGTGTATTTTAGTGTTCACTTACTCAAAAATTGTTTTTCAGCATTTACAGAAGACTCCAGGAACACTTCATCCATTACCTCCTCTGTCACAAAAGCACTCCTTCTTTCCACCCAGCCAAGGTTGTGCAGTAGTCAGAAGACCAAAGAAAAACATCATTGCTGCAAAATTTATATGCACTTGTAATAAGGCTCTTACATACCATTTGTAAAGGGAAAGATTTGCAGTCTATTTCTCTAATTATGGATTTGCTGAAGCAATGAAGAACAAGAGAACTTTTTTTTCTTTTCATATAGATTTTTCATTGCTTTATATATTTTATAATTTACTGAAAGTTATACATACCTTTTACCTGAGGTTTAAAATTTTGAAAATATCTGTGTCTACAGTCCACAAGTATAAACTTTCTAAGGGCTTTTTGACATCTATTCTTTTGGCTGCAGATACACCAAGTTCAGTAGCTACTCCTGCACAGCCCCTTGCTCTTCACTGTTCTGCTGCTAGATGCTGTCTTCTAATGCATATACATACATACATACATACATACATATATATATATTTATATGTATGTATGCCAATAACATGTCAGAGAACAGATTCAAAGGTAATTTGGAATCGTCCCTTGTAAAATAAAAATGGGAAAATAAAAAAATAAACCTTAATGTGTGCTTAATTATGGTGATCAGTTATTTATTTAAGGTCCAGAGAGTGCAACTATCCTTTTTAGTTTAACTAGGTACAAGGCATCACTTTTATGAAAGAAAAAGGGCTTAAAAGCACAGTGATATGCCAGGAGACAAGACCAGATAAATATACGTCCCTGGAAAGAATGCTATTGATTTTTATAGTGTTTGTTCTGCAGGGATTCTTTATTCAACCCTGGCAGCCTTTCAAAATCTGCATTTAAACAAAATTTTTAAGTGAGGATCCCGATCCATTTTCTCAATGTCAAGAAATAAAAGTGTACTCTTAATGAAAAAGGCACTCTAGATATCAAATATTTAAAAGCTTCATGCTGGAATAGTTGCAGGTTAGAAAAAATGGGGTGGGGGTGCAGAGGACACTTAATTCTTATTTTTTTTTATGCCAGCACCAACAGGCAATTCAGCCAAGAGGAGACTTCAAATCAGTGCCCCATCACCATCCATCAGACCCACATCTCTTACTGAGAATGATGCTTGAAAATTATTGATGACTCAAGGTGCAAAGACCATTTCAAGCTTCCAGTTTCCAGCTTACACTTTGAGAAAGTCATCACAAAGATGTCTGGTCATCGATTTCCTTCTGTACCTTCTTGCTTCCCCCTCCTTCCCCAGGAGTAATTTACCTTCTAGTGGTCTTCCTGCATGTCATGTACTAAACAAGTGATGATGCCTGGTGGTTTTAACTGTAGAACCTTATTGTTAAAAATCTTCCTCTCCTCAACACTCTACAATGACTTTTTTCCGTGTCTCTCTATGTTCAGACTACACTAAAGAAAAAAGGAACAACAAAACAAAATCTTTCCATTCTTTCTCCATCCTTTTCTCCCTCCCTTTCTGGATATATTCTACACGTGTTTGGTAAGAAAGCTACAATAGTGAGATTTCCATTGATTGCTTGTCTGTTAGCCAATTTAGCAAGAGTTTTGAAAGTCAGAATTACATCACAGCTGTTCCATACATTTCAAACAGGAACACTGACTTCTCCAGACCACACTGTAACTGGGATTATTCCTGCCTTCCTGCCTCCCTCCCTCTGGTACCCAAGCAAGATCCAGCCAGGAACAGAAGGCAAAAAAGGATAAGGCTGAGGTACAGCTTCAAATAATCTCTTCAAGCTCATACCACTGAAGGAGTTGCAAGCTACATTAAGAACCTAGGAAGTAGAAGGTGGGGGAAAAAACAAATGAGAAAAGACTTCTCAGGCTTTTAAATTCTCCAAAAGCTTCCTGATTCTCACTCCTTCCTCACAGCCTCTGCCAATGTCTCTTTCTCTACTTTTCTCAACTACTCGCCCCCTTGCCCTACTAGCCTGAAAATCTCCACTATACAGCACTGCTGTGAAATTAGTTTTATACATACTCTTCAATGCCCTGAGCTGCCTCTTTAGGGATCTGCCATGGAGAGAGGACTTTAAGTTCTGTGTTTACCACCATCTATTGTCAGTGCAAGAGAGATCACATTATTTTTCTCATTTCCTTCCCTAGCACTCCCTTAATTATGAGCTTGCATTTAATCTGACTAATCTGAATTCTATAGTGCTGTATAAACAACTCTGTGTTTGTGGAAAAGGGAGTATGAATTATGCCGTGCTGAAAAAAAAACAAGAAAACAGCCATAAGTAACATTTTATCAAAATCAAACCCACTTCCATGCAAATGAGTTCATGAAGGAACTGAATGCACCATGAGTTTTTGGCTCTAAGGAATTTGTATATGTGGAGATACATGTGTGCTCTTTGAGCTGAATTCTACTGAAATCAGGAGATGGGAAGGTGACACAAAATGGAATGAAGAGAAAGAGTTCCCACAAGACAGCAGTGTCATGTTTCCAGTTGTTGAATCAAATCTACCTTACAATGACACTTGCCCCTTTAAAAAACTCTCTCAGGAATTTAAAGACTTAAAAAATGTTCAGGCTGAAATGCACTATGTCATCCAATCCAACTACACCAAAAACCAAGCCATAGTGTAAAAATGTTATAAACAATGTCAGCAGCAACTATAACAAGAAAACAAAAGACTGTACCTTTGTTAGAGGTATTTTTATTTAAAAAATAATTTGAGATATATTTCTCATTACATTATTAATTAATGTAATACTAGAAATCTCACTGATGAGTGGGCACTTGCTGAATGAATAAAATGAAATTAGTATGTACGTTTTTCCAATATTAACAATTTATCATGTCCAAATACAGGTTTATATAGCTCTAATTTTATGAAGTTAGAAAACATTTTGAGTTGCAAATAGTGGATAACAAGATATGTACCAGAAGGACTCAGATCTGTATTAGCTTTTTTTTTTTACCTTGATTAAGGATTCATGGTTTTTCTATACTAACTTAATAAAGGGGGCATTAGCACATATTCATGCCCACAATTTGACAATAGAGCTAAAATTTTTATTTCACAATAGCAAAATACTGTCAAATTATACATATCTTTCCTTGGGAGACTAAGAATTGTAAAGAAATGGTGAAGAAGAGAATTATTCATGGCATATTTTACAGAACACATTCTTAAGCCTGACAGCAAGCTACAGTCATTTTATTTTCCTTGAATGCCTTCCTGGAGTACAGCACAGTAGGAGATAGGACCTAAATTGTTCAGTGTCTCCTTGGCAGACAGTGCTGACAACGTGATCTTCCTCAGTGGACAGTGATTTTTATGCTATGTAAGCTAATAGCGACAGCAGGCACAGTAACAGCAGGTTTTCTCTCTGGCATAAGGCAACACAAGACAATCTGTACTGGGGATGTCTAAACTAGTCCATTAGGTCATTAAAACGAAAGAGTAAAAGCAGACTAAAAAAAAATCCAGACACCAAATAATGGAATATTCTTTAAACTGGTTAGTGAGGATGGGCGCAACAGGTAACATTGTAGACTTGTATTATTAGAGAGATGCTAAAGAGCCATGGACATGAAATCATAGTAATTGCCTGTGTAAATATAATAAAAAGATGGCTCATTGTTGCAAGCAGTTCAAAGATTATAGTCTACATCTATAATAGTGCTTTCTGAGAAAGAGCTTTGAGAATATATGTGCTAAACAGTAAGCTTAAATCAAAACTGGAATTAAGGAGCTAAATTTTCTAAGTAACTCAGTAATACCTAGAGTTATTCCCTGAATTACTCACTGAAAAAATATTATGAATTTAAAAATTAATCACATCAAGTGCATAAACCTCATAGTATAAAAAATGCAGACCATGTAGGATATAGAAGTAGCAGAAATGCAGTATGAAAATTACAATATTAAGTGTTATCAAAGGTTTCCAAATCTGGTTTGGATTTTATTTAGCACCTATTTCCTTCCTTGTTAACAGGACCTTTGATGACTGCACTTACTGAGTTATTTCACTGGTGCTCTGGACTACAAATCCAGGATAAGAGATTTTTCTAGACTTACTCAGTGGTACATCACTGGGTTTGCCTAATTAGTTGAATCACCTGGATGTGCTACCTCAAAGATTAAAGTGCCTCAATGTCTTTGTAAAATACAAAGCAGAGAAGTATAACTTTTAAGTAAAGTTAATAAAGTCACAAAAGGCTTCTTTAGTCTCCCAGCTGGAAGCTTCTCCTTGAGGTAAAATGCTGGAAGCAACTGAGTATAGAGAAGCTCCAAATATTAAAGACAGTTTGGTTCCACTATTTCCAAGGGGAAATAGAGGGTTCTGGAGCCACTGAAGTAGTCCTGATTATGCATCTTCTTTGAATGTTAAGATGTGGCAAGGGAATACAGCTGGTGACTTTGCTGTATGCATTCTTTTGGCCAACAAGTACCTTGCAAAAAGTTGAGAAATTCCAAAAGCAATTTTTAAAATTAGGATGTATTGTTGATTAGCTTGATTAGTCTGCTGTGTGACCATGGAATTCTTAGAAATGTTTAGTACTTTTGCAGCACCAGAGAACAAACAGAAATAAGTTCAAAAGCTCAGGTTTTGGCTCACATTTCAATGACAAACTGTACACTGGGAAATCATCAATTTCACGATAGACTTCACAGATCAATAGATTTCACAGATCTTAAAGTTGGGGGGATTCAAATAAAAATATATGTCCTTATCAGAGAACTGAAAGATACACATTAAAAAATATATAAAATGAGATCATTAAGGAATCATGATTCATTTTAGTCTTTGAATGATACTAGTCCAGATTGCCACTGGGTAATTTTCCTTTGAATAAGACAAATCTCCTTTTAACCTTATATTTATTTTCAGGTCAGCTAATCTGCAAACACTGGAATAATACCATGGGAGAAAAGGCTAAGAACACTAAATTTGTACACCTAACTCTAAGTTAATTATTCTGTTACTGCTAGTCCAAAAGTCAAAGAATATTTTGTATGAATTTTTTTGATTGAACTGATACCTTGAGAGGCTGACCTGGAACAGAGACTAGACAGAGATAAAAGAAAAAAGTACGTATTTATTAAAAGGCCTTAAAAGATACATCTTGGGCAGTACAAGAGCCAGGACAGGGCTACACCCAAGATGGAATCAAAATGGTCACAAAATGGACCACCAGTCACGAAGTTTCACACTTTTATGTTTTTCGGTCCATTTTCATAGGGGCCAATTGTCCAATTATAATTTCAGGTTATGAATCAAAATGGTCACAAAATGGACCACCAGTCACGAAGTTTCACACTTTTATGTTTTTCGGTCCATTTTCATAGGGGCCAATTGTCCAATTATAATTTCAGGTTATGAAGTCCCATTCTCCCAGATTGCTCCCTTCAGTTCCCCATTGTTTATGCTTTTTGGGCCTGAACCTTTTAATGGTTGTCCTTGGTCTCAAGATGGAAAATAATTGTTTTGCCTGCCCACACTGTGAAGAGAATCTGCTAGTACTTAATATGAAGTGCTACACCCCTAGCAGAGCTACACCCCTAGGCAGAACAGAATCAGAAAAATATGAAAGTTAAAACTTAAAGCATCACTTAACAGGTAGACAAATGTTACAAACATGATTTCTTCCTTCTGTCAGTGTTAAACAGCAGGAAAATGTCCAGAAAGTGCACATTGATGCTTGCATTAAAGGATTCTCCAAGGAAGTGCTTAATTGGAAATGAATATGCTTTTTAATATGTTAGTCTTAAACAACCATAATTGAAATCTTCTGTCTGGAATACAAACAGCCCATGTTTTACTCCAGTAAACAGACATGATTACTGCTGCTCTGTTGAAGCTTTGTTGCTTAACTGTCTCGGGCTTTCAAATCAAATTATACATCCTCTCCCTCCACTGCACTGAAAGATGATAGAATAAACACGGCAGTCACAAAACATTCTCATTTTCCCCCATTGGTCTAGTAGAATCCAAAAGAGGATGAGGTTGAAAAAGAGAGTGGATAAATCCCCTCTAGACCCTCTGTATTAGATAAAGCAGGCTAACAGAGAGGAGTGATCACTTTACAGCAGAGATGAACTTCTTACAGGAAGTTTGATAAATTGACATCATTCCAGGCAATTTGAGGTAATACAATCTTCATGTCTGAACAGTGTAATTACTAGATATGTTTCCAGCGTTTGAAAACACTCTGTATCAATCACCACAAACAGTTTAAGCAACAATATTTCCAATAAAAAAAAAAAAGGAAGAGAGGAAAAATAGAAAAATACATGTAAAAAAAATTAAACAGCAATTTAGGTGGTTTTAAAAGTAAATAAAATATTAGAACTCGAGGAAATATAGGCCACCTCAGTTTGAGGCAATGAAGAGAAGACCTGATGCAAGTGAGATGGTCTCAGAAGGGAGGTAACCTATCTGATGACAGTCCATCAGATGGCTGCACTCCAGAATAATCTAACCTCATTTCCTCAGTGAACCTGCAGCAACTTTGATGTTGTCAGTATGATCCAAGACTAATTCTCCTATCAATCTCTCTATATCTCAGGGCTGACATGTGAGCATTTTGCCCCATGATGTGTGATGTATCAATAGTGTCCCATTTTCAAGCGAAGTGTAAGAGTACAAAAAGAGAAAACACAGAAGCTGTAGGTGCAATAAATCCATTGTGTGTATACACCACAAACTGAGTATGAGAAGGTCATTTCTGACACCTACTCCAAAAAGAGAGATAAGGTTGTTTTTAGGGTGGAACTGTAATAAATGGAAACAACTTAACTATTGGACTCTTTTGCCCATCACTCATACAGGAAGTGTTTGACACACTGACATGCTAGATTAATTCCCAGCAGCACTTTTTCATGTAACTCTTCTTTACTCAGTTTCATATGGGGCGCATGTGATTAATTTTTCAAGCTACATGTAAGGTTGCAATTAGTCATTTTTAATTTATAATGGCATTTATCAAAGTAGTGAGAGGAACCAATAAAATATATACTAATTGACTTTCTTTTATTTGTAATGTCAGGTAAGAGGCAAGCAACATAAAAAATGAATGTGTCCTATAGGCCATGCAGAATATATTTTTATGGAGACAATTCATTGTAATTGCTCTGAATATTCCAATGAATATTAGCAATGAATAGGTTCTGAACAGATGTTCAAAAACATTATCTGGACTATACTCCAGCTGTTTTAAATTCTTAACAAATGGAATGGATCTAAGGCTCCTGTTCCTTCCTGTTGCTTTCACAATGCTCCACTCTGTGCAGCCTGCTAGTCTTTTATATGATGTGTGTTATATGATACATTGTGTATTATATGATGAGGCTAGAGTTTGGCTTGACCATATCTGTAACTTACCAAAAAAAATACTTTACAAAATGAACCACTTTTGAAGATAAAGGTACATCATCATGTGAGAGTCATTCTTTGCTACATTGACATTAACAGGTATTTTTCACTAATATTACTCTTAAAGAAAGTATTTATCTTATAAAAAATCAGAAATCCTTGTCTTGACAAATATGTCTTATCTCTCCACTACAGACAAAAGTGTATCTGTGTTCTGGGCTGAGTGTTACATTTCAAGGTTTACACATAAACAGTTGTGGATCATAGTCTTCTGAACAGGGTGTTATTAAACTGAGATCTAGTGCCTGAGTTAGTATTTTTGGGTTTTTTTTTTTTTTTTGAACTTCCATCTGGTAACTATGAAAACTTTAGGTCCCCAAAAGTAAAGTGACAGATACATCTGATTTCAGGGCAGGTGTCATCAATCTTACCCAAAATAACATATCAGCATTAACAACCAATGAGAACAAGTGGAGGCGATGCTCTTCTTTACTGTTGCTTTTTTTGTAATGAACGTTACTGACTCAAAAGGAATTTGACAGGGATCACTTTGAGTTCTGCAAGCTCCTTTCTAAGGCAAAACAATCTGACTTTCTGTTTTATAAAGTATATTCTTCTAGTGCAAACTAATCTAAATGGAACTTTACACAGTAAAATGATTGTATAAGTGTCTTTATAAATTAAAAAAATGGAATACAAATTAATTCTTTATTCCAATCTTGAACTTATTATCCAAATGGAATTTATTTATGCTGGTTACACAAAGACAGAAATGAAGAAGGCCAAAGTCATGGGTAAGATGACAGGGGCTGAAGATACAAGCAGTAGAATTTTTGCTGTATGACAGGAGAGAAAGCATTGCTTCATTTTAACATCTAACCAGGAATAAAAAAAAAGATACTAGAAAAAAGAGGCAAAAGTAGACAGAAAATTCCAGGAAGGAAAAAGTGTCTATGGCTTCAAATACTCAGTGAGCTGCATGTTTCCACAGGGCTGCTCTCCAGCTTCTCACTACTTAGTCTGTACGTACATTATAGATTTAATACTTTATAGACTTAATATTTAATTCATCACAACAGTATATTTTATGAAAATGATTAATAAATTTCTGTTTATTCTGTAACGTAAGTCGCATGTGATTAAACTATGGAGTCTCTAGAAATCCTTGAAGTATTATCTTTTGAATGAATATGTTATTTCCAAAGATACTTAGAATATATGAAGGAGCAGCACTTCAAGAAAAAGAAATAATGGAGGAAAACATTTATGTGTAAGAAAAAAGGATAAAACCTGAATGCCTATAGTATTAAAATCAATAGAATCACATTTTTATTTATTTATATATATATTATATACATACATATTTGTACATGTGCATTTACATGTGTGTATATGCATGTACATATTTATAACATATGCCTATTTTTACATATGCATATATACATGTAAACATAAATATAATATTTATATACATAACCATATACACTTACATTTTGCTTGTATTATGTGTCTTTATGCATACATACACATACACTACTGAAATATTTTTACTGAAACATATTAAAAATATCAAAAAAGTTACAGAAATAGAAACTTCAAGTAATGGTAACAAAAATAATTAAACGCATGAGGTCACCCTAGCAGAGTGAAGGACAGAAAAGATTGCAGAAGGAACACTAGTGGATGGTGACAAGATTATACCATAATAAAAGATGTTAAAAGCTCAATAATCATGAATGCTTTCCCTTTCTTGTAATTCCAGGAAGTAACTACAAATTAAAACCAGAGTTAGGTTTACAACTAATGAAAGAAATCTCTTTGACATCACAAATAAACTGTATTAATCCTTGCCATGGATGCTACAGTTAGATAAAATATCTGGTGAAATAAATAAATAGTAAGAAAAGATGAGAGATTATATGATCAGAACAACACCAGTTAAGGTGTATAAATCATCAGGGCAAGAATCCTGTATGGGTTTAGAAACCCATACGTTATAGGCAAACTTTTCTATAATAACTCCTCTATTAAATGTTATTACATTTGGAAACTGATTTTTCAAAAGTGCATTGCAAGTTATAATTTTTGTTTTTCTTTCAGAAAAGAGCTTCACATTCAATTACATGGAATGCATTTTAATGGTAATAACACAAAAGTTAATATAGTGAATAATAAAAGTAACAAGTTTGACTGCAAATATGCTTGGGTTGGAAGGGACTTAGAGATCAACTAGTTCCCCACAATGGGAAGGGACATCTTCCACTAAATGAAATTGCTCAAAGCCCCATCCAGCCTGGCCTTGAAGATTGCCAAGGATGGGGTATCCACAGCTTTTCTGGGCAACCTGTTCCAGTGCTTCACCATCCTCACAGAGAAGAGTTTCTTCCAAATATCTAATCTAAACCAACTCTTTCCATTTAAAACTATTCCCTATTGTCCTATCATTACATGCCCTTGTAAAAAGTCCCTCTCCAGCTCTCCATTTTTTTTTTGGGTACTGGAAGGAGCTTTGTCTTCTCCAGGCTGAACAGCCTCAGCTCTTTCAGCCTGTCTTTACAGGAGAAGTGCTCTATCATTTTCCCAGCCCTCCTCTAGACTCACTCCAACAGGTCCATGTTCTTCTTAAGCTGAGGGCCCCAAAGCTGGATGTAGCATTCCAGGTGATGTATCAGGAGAATGGAGTAGAAGGGGAGAAAATCACCTCCCTTAACCTGCTGGCCATGCCTCTTTTGACACAGCCCACAATGTGTTTGTCTTTCTGGGATGCAGGTGCACCTTGCTGTCTGGTCATGTCAAGCTTCTTTTCCACAAAGACCCTGAGTCCTTCTCCTCAGGGCTTTTCTGAATTTATTTTCCACCAGACTATACTTGTGCTTGGGCTTGCCTGGCCCATGTGCAGAACTTGGCTTTGTTGAACTTTGTGAGGCTCACATGGCCATACCTCTCAAGTCTATTAAGGTTTATTATTGCTGCAAGCTAGAGATACAAGCAATTTCCCACTTTTATCCAAGTTTGAAAACAGGCTTATCAACAGACTTCTGTCTAATTTTTGAAGACTGGATATATCATCTGGTAAAACAGCCTGAGAATGCAAATTAACTTCAACACCATTTTTTCCTCAACTGCATCTTTTACTTAGGGAGCTAATGACTAAAAGCTCTCAGGGCAATGTTATAGCAATAGCAGCAAATAATGACAGGCAAAACACTTCAAAATTTCAGTGGCAAAAAGCCCCACTTTAATATTACAGCCTTTTTTCATTCAGTTTTCCAAGATAATTCTAATTGGTCAATAACTTTCTTGCCACTCAATTAATTGGTTAGAAGGGGCTTGTGTGAGTACATGTAAGACTCTTTCTTTACAGGGGTGTTTACATTTTTTCTTTGTGGATTGTCACAGGAGAGACTCCTTATTTTTCACAAATGCAAACTGCCTTCTTATGAGAATAGATTGTTATGCAAACAGATTCTCATTCTGATGGTTCTTTCTCATGGGAATTTAACAGGCTAAGTATTAATTCAGCTTTTAGGATTCTTATTTAGCAATAAGGCCTGATAGGCAATAAGGCTTTTATTTTATAAAGTTTTACCTATATACAACCCAACGGTGTTATTACTCCTGATTTTTTTCAAAGTCATGCTCAAGTTATGACACAGCACAGACCTACCAGTAGCACTGCTAGGTTCTGCAATTTCCTTGCAGTTTGGCACTGTTCTAATAACTGCATCTGTATCTTATGTGACCAAGAAGTGAAAGATTCACATACACAGTCCATCAAGCTGCAGACATCCTCAAGAATTATCCAGACATGGTTTCCGTTATTGCACTGTGATCAAAAGATGAGCATACTGAAGCCCAATTAAAGCACACAGCAATTAACTGGAAGGCTATAGAAATAAAACTTCAAAAATAAATCATCTGAAGTTGAAAAGACCACTGAATGTAGCAGCTGTTACAATCTACAGGATTATTACACCCTTTAACACTGAGAGTTTATCAAGATGGCAATGAGATACATAAGATATACTACTTAGCTTTAATAAACATGTTGAAGATCCAAGCAGTAACGAATGGGACACTTTCACATCTATCAGCATGCACTGTATTTGAAGAAAATATCCTATTTCTTATAATTCTTTCAAATTATTTAAAATACTATATAATGGTTATTGAAATATATAATTTTTATGCTTAATTTTTTTTTCTAAAATATTTACAGATTCCCTCAATTTGAACCTATACTGTTTCCATAAACTATTAAAAAAATGGAAGACGTGGATAGGGTTTTGAAAGTTCCTTGTATTATGTGCCTGTGCACATTTTGTGTGTGTGTGTGTCTGTGTGTGTGTGTCTGTGTGTGTGTCTGTGTCTGTGTGTAAGTGGTTGGAGAAGACAGATTAGGCAGGAACATTTACAGCAATTTACTAGTTCTGGAGATACTAAAGTTATAGCCATTGAAAAGTTACCCAGGAAGAAAAATGAAACCTTCCCTGCCTACATCATCCAGCACCAAAATTTCATTATTTTTCCTCATCCCCATCCTCCTGGAATAGAGGACATATTCCTCAACCCTCTAGCTGTATATAGCCCACTAAGAAGGTGACAGACACAGCTATTGAACTCCCCTCTTACTCTTAAATACATTGTTTCTCCTCTCTCTTTTTTTTTTTTTAAGTATAGGAAAAAATATAATATTTACAAATATTTTAGATATTCTTACACTAGGTACATTATTATGTTCTAGGTCCCTCCTTTCATCTTTTTCCTTTGCAAACATACACCACAATAAGCTACCCTAAATATTTAGATACTAGCACAACCACACTATATGTCTGCTTTTTGTCTCATGCTCCTTTCTATTGGGGAAGAACTGGATCATCAATAATGTAGACCAAACCTTAAAAAATTGATTCTTGATCATAGTGTATTAGTGTTATACATTTTCAAACATTTCCATGAACATTTGCCATTCATAAAAATATATATAAATAGAAGTTTTATTCCCATCAAATGCTGAAGATTTATCTTTAATTGACACAAAAGTCTGTCTTTGTATGCTAAATGAATTATTTTATTAATTTTTCTAATAAAATACTCTCCACAGAATGTTGAAAAAGAAAAGCAGACAATAGTAGTTAACAAAACAAAAATCTTCTAATGCAGTTATTAAGGGTTACACATTTATATTTAAAGTCAGCCCAAGAAATTCTGTTCTTCAGAAGGAATCGCTGTATGGTAATTAATTTGACTTTCTATGGATGCAAAGGGAAAATTTCTTCTTGTAACAATTCTAAACCCATCAGGTCTATAGAGCATGAGTGGACCATGGGTTTTATTTTGATTAAAGTTTTAAACCCATACTGCATGGGATTCACTAACGATAAGACTTGTAAAATGTCTGTGCATGTAAAATGAAAGCAATGTGATTTGTCTGGAGGCAAACCATCTTTTGAACATAAAATGACAAAAGAACAGTTTTACTCCATTAAAAGTTCATACTTACTTTTTAAAATATACATATATATCCTTAAATCAATTCCTAAAATGCTCAAAAATATATAATTATGTTGTTCAGTGTTAAGCAATTATTTCCAGTTTCAAGGCCTTTCTACTATAATATGCCTAAGGCAAACAGTCTGTGCATTCATGAATATTGGAAAGAGTAAGTCATAAATCTATAATCTGAACATAAATATTTTTCAAGCTGTCTGGAGTCTAGGGGTTTTTACTTGTAGTAATGTACATTTCATTTGAAGATTGCTGGTTTTATTTCCCCTTCCCCAATTTCATAGTTTGTACAGTATTTTTACCTGTGGATGATTATCCATCTACCCAATAAAAAGTCTGACAAAGAATGAAAAAAGATAAATAATAAATAATAGTAAATAAAGATAATAATAAATTAATAATAAAGAATAAAGACAATAATAAATTAATAAAGGCTGCCAATGAATGAAAAAATACAAGGACACTGTTTGTCCAATCTTATTCACCTTCAGTAATGCAACTGCAATGGAGATTTTGTCTTGTCTTTCAAAAGTGGGCACAGTACAAACCATATTTTGGGCTGCATTGAGCAAGAACTTACTAGGAGAAGAATGAAAGTTTCTATACCATTAGAGCAATTTAAGTTTGTCAAATAGAGGTAATATTATACAAACTTATCCATGCAAATGCCATCCCTGACACAAATAACAAATCCTAGAGCCCTAGTTTGCAGTGGTTTGCATTATGCTCTTCCAGAAGAGCACAGAATTGACCTTCTCTCAAATAAATGAGTTCTTACAGATATTCCCTGTAGCTACAGTGTTCAGGAGATCTGTATGGACCATCCATCTTTCCTACAGCTTAGTGTTGAAACCAAGCATTTTCTCTTTTGTCCTCCCCTAAAGATTAACAGTTAATGGAAAAGGAAGAAGGAAAGGAAGGAGAGAACAAACAAACCAGACAGCACCAACCACTTAACCTTTATTTTATCAGGGAACATTCTTTACCCCAGAGAAAACAAAGCCTAGGAAAGGAAACTAACAGCAACAGGGGGAACTCCACTTCCAACTGGGAGCCACTGTCAAGGCAGCATGCAATGCAATACATGCCATAGTTTGGTAAATAATACTGTCAGACAGAGAGCAATGGCAATATTTTTCTTTTCATCTCTCTGGATGGTGACCCAATGAACAGAGAGGTGCTCCTAAAGTTTTCTTCTTCTCCCAGAGAACTTGATTCATGGGAAACTCAAACAAGAAAATCTATTAATTTGATTTTTGCAGTTATCCATTGTTTTGACAGTCTTCCTTATGATTTTCTCAGGTTGCTGGAACCTATATACATACTGTCCCATGCACAAATAAACCACTGGACATGAAAATTAAGTATTTCCTCATCCTTCCTGAAACACAAGCAAAAGAGGGAGAAAACTAACCATGAACTTCTTTGAGACCACATCTGCTCATATTTAAATACTTATTCCCTTGTGCACAATTATTTTCAGAGGTAGGGCTTGAATGTCACATCCATCATAATGGCCAAATTTGCTCTCCAGTAACTGTTTTGTGATTCCTGTTTACAGCATTTAAGATTTTTCAATTGCATATCTGTAGGAAAACTTGAAACAGAAGTAGCTGCATCCATCCTATAGTAAATGATTTTTGATTCGTTCTTTGCTCTTCTAATCATCTTCAAGTAGACACTGAGGGTCAAGAATCAAGTATAAGAGAAAGCAGAAGCATATCTGATGAGAAGTTTCAGTTAAACTGAGAAATAACACAACATATTTGTGAGGCAGCCCAGAATGCCATGGCTTTAATACCAGCATGGAAGATGCATCTAGAGGATGTGGGGCATTATGAGAAATTAAATTCATAGGTGTAACATTAAAGTGCTGGTTTAGCAAAGTTCCAAAAAGAAAGCTAGGTGATTTCAATAGGATTTGAAAAATAAATCTTAGGAAGTAGATGAAATAACTGAATCTATTTTACAGATAAGTACAGTTAATTGGTGGATATTTTCAAAGGATTTGCTACTGCTGCATCTTTCCGACATAGAGGTGACAGAAGAGGGAAAAAATAATATTTTAAGAACACATTAGGATAAAGGTAACCAGGGCAGCATGACTTGAAAGGAGAATAATATTTAGAAACCTGTGAAAAATATAAAGTGACATAAAAGATAACGTAATCAGATTGGAGTGTAAAGCAAATACAAGTCATGTGGGGTTATAGCTGCCTTCAAAAAGCAGCCAAGTGCCTATTAGGGACACATAAATAAAACCTCCTGCTGAAGAGTTGCATACTCAAATACAGGAATTTAAATATCTCAGAATGGAACTTAAAAGCTGGCAACATCTGTCACTATAATTATTACCTATTACCTGTATTACAATAGTGCCTGAGGCCCCAATTAAAGTTCATTCCCCATTATGACAAATATCTACAAATACATGATAAAAATAAGACTCCAAAGACAATTGAAGGAAGTAGATGAATGGAAGAAAAACTGAGATCTCTCTTGTATGCTTAAGGATTGAAGTTGCAGTGGTTAACTGTTGTGAGGGAGGATTAAAATGCCTAAATTACTGAAGTTCTTAAAAAAAACTTTACCTGTAATTGCAAATGAGGAATCAACAAGATACAGGTGGAAACTTATTCACTGCGATTTATTTCCTAATTGTTGAGGCTGCTTTAATACAGGGGTTAGATTTTTCTTTCAGTTAAGAAAGCAGGATTACTAAGTATTTTCCTACTGATTGTAACTGTTTTGCAGAAAGAAGAAGGGGTCAGGTTTAAAATAGCCCTGTGCATGAAGGACAGGAATAAGGATATTTGTGTTTGACAAGAATTCCAGGTGCAGTGCACAAGAGGCAAGATTGCAATAAGACTTTTAGGGACCCTTTAAAATTTTGAGGAAAACTGTAATTTAATAACAAGTAAGTATAACTATAAAAGAAGTCTTTGTGAAGGCCAACTTGGTTAAATTTCAGAAGCCAAGAGAATAAAATTAATCTTTACTTACTGCCTATGACAACAAATTATTATGCAGAGTAACAGGTGATGTATACCTGTCAAGTCAGGTAGCAACAAGAAATCATCTAGACTTTATCCAAAACATTGTTATTACTTGAAGGCAGTTGTTGAAAGAAACATTTTTTGAATAAATATTCCATCAATTCCTAGAGGGGGAGATTGCTTTAAAAGTAGAAAAGAGGAAGAAGTCTTTTAGGAGAAAAAGAATGTTTATATTTTCTAAAACAATAAGTTTCATTCAGGGAAGTGTTTGTTTTTAAAATGCCAAGAGTCTTTGTTAAGAAAAACACATTGGTAATTAGAAGCCTAAAATATGTTTTAAATGAGGATTGAGCTCCCAACATATGGACTGCTGAAGATCACTGGACACTAACTGAGATTTTTGATGTACCATGTCTCCTAGTGTGATCAGGGACAGTTATAACCTAAATGTAAACATATTAATTTCTCTCTGCACTTCTATGAAGCCAAGGCAGATATCTCAGACCCATTAAAAGAACAATATGCATTGATTATGAGTATTTTTTTTCCTTGCAGTGAAACGAGTTCATGAACCAGAGCTGAATGCCTCAGTATAATGTAATGTGAACAGAGACATTGGTGCCAAGTGGTAGAATTAACAGTGATCAGCTTGATCACTTCCTGACATGCATAGGTGAGCTAACAAAAAAAATTCACAGATAGAAATTGTCTGCAGTGTTACATCCCACTTCTAAGTGCCTAAGTGCAGCCCAAATTATGCGCTTATGTAAAAGTGGGAATCACAACCTGGAATCCCACCTGCACCTAAACTCCTTTGATTATGGAAAATTGGCTCACTCTTTTCACTTAAAACCTGTCTGTCAAAGGAGAAGGAGGAGAAATAAATGTTAAAATAGACTGGATATTACAGCAGTTTCTAAGGAAACCAAAGTCAATGCCCTCCTCATGCAAAATGAGCTGAAATTCATACCTCTCACTTCCCACAGGAGTGCCCCCTCCACTACTCACCTAGGGCTAGGCCTAGGGCTAAGACACACATCAAATACAACATGTACAAAGCAGATGCTGCATGGTAAATGTCCAGGTATATACCCTCTAATCCCATTATAAAATCCTTTGGGGCTATAATCCTATAGTTCTGAGGTAATCATTTGATAAAAAGCTATATCTGCTACTGTTGTAGCACTCATTTTCAAATTAAAGAAAAGATTAAGGAAAGGCTAACACCATACAGAAACTGATCAAACAGCAGGGAAAAAGTGGGAATGCTGCATGCCCCCAGTAAAATCACTTCAGCAGCAAGGGAGCAGTAAGTGTAATGTTATTCTTAGAAGATCATGCAGATTAAAAAAATTTAAAAAACGAAGTAAGAAAAGTTAAAGAAAACAGAACTAAGACAAATGGGTATATTTTTTTTTGACAGAAAAAAATATGCAGGCATGCAGATATTTTTACGGACTTTTCGAATAAGAATATATGCTGATTGAGTTATTTACTTATTAATCAATAACAGAGAAACTGAAGCTGGAGCAAGGCTGGAAAACCTTACATTACACTGTAGGCATACTATAGGCATACAACACTTTTTTTTTTAAACCAGAAAACTGTGTATTTAATATGGAAAAGCAGTTAAAAAATAGTTGATCAGGACTACTTTTAAAGAAACACTTCTGTTACAACTGCACATACCCTGGGTAAATTTGGTCAAAATATTAAATTTTAGAGCAGAAACAGAAGAAGTACAGATGTCCAAGTTAAGCCAGGCAAAACAAGAACAGATGTTCCAAGATGCTGGGCACACAAAGAAATATGAAGATGAGAGGGGAACCATGAGGGCTCAGAAAATACCAAAAACTAAAATAGAAATAAAATAAAGCAAAGTATGATACTAATACAGAATATGGGGGGAAACTAAGAAACAGAATCCTAAAAGTCAAATCTGATGATAACTAACAGGCTTCTGTTATTGAAGGCAAATATCACATCCCCACAAGTATTATTAGCTCTGCATTAATAGTAGCTGTTCCCAAAATGCAGGGAAATGCTAAAACACTAACATCTTAAAAAATATAGCAAAAATTAAAGGTTTCAGACTGAATAAAACTTAGATGATTTGCAGGAGTTTGAGGGAAGAGATGGAGACTGGGCCTGAGGAATCCACTCAGTCTCTATTCATTGAGCCAGAATGACAGTTGCACTTCTATACATGGCTGCAGCAAGTGCTGGTTTTATTTCCCAGGCATGGAATGTTTAACATGGAACTCATTACCTGAAACAGAACTTGCTGAAAGACAGGATTGCTTAGATATAAGCACTTCTGTAGCAGGCACTAAATTTTGACTAGAACCTACTGAAATTCACTGGACTTCTTGCTTTTTTATGTCTTTTATGCTATTTACTGTGATATGTCAGCCCCAGGCCTATTCTGTTATTGCCTCAGAAATTTTCTTACATTCCTTGGAAAGCAACCTACTTCCTTAAAAAACCAGTTTATCAGGACTTGTCTCTTTAATGATGAGGCACGTACATACAAAACTACCAAGGAATGTAAATAGCACCTGCCAGTTACTGAGAGATAAGATGCTGCATAAAAAGCAAAGTAAAGTTCAATAAGAATATGTTCTGAGAGTCAGGAAATACATTTTTTAGCAAGAGAGAAGCATAATTTTCTGTTCTCCTAGTATTTGGCATCAGCTGCATTTTCTTAGAATGTGTTGAAGTATGACAAACTGCCTTATGGAAACAGCCACACACAAAAGACATTCAGTAATAATAATATGCAAAACATGCCTAGATACTTCTGATTAATAATCATATTTTGTTTTCATGGCTAATTTGCCAGCATTGTTGCAGTACTTACAGTACATTGTTGAATGCTGGGTGCTGGGTTAATCCATATCATGGTAACCTGACATCTGAAACACTCTGACAGTGCCTGCACTACCCATTAACTACTTTGCATGTACAGTGTTCTGTAATAACCAAGAAGACACAATTCAAGGTCACTGCTATTACAGCTACAGAAACCTCAGAGAAGAAATGAAAAATAATGTCTTAAAAGCAAGGAAGAGTTCCATGAATAAAATAGTGAAATATAGAGTAAAAAGTTCACTCTAATAGTACACAAAGGTAGGGAATACTGTTAAATATTGTACTTAGCTTAATAAATTAGCAGATTTCTCCCTTATTATCCATTGTGGGTGTCTGAGTTGTTGAGAGTGTTTAATTTGGCATCTCTAACAATATTTCTAACAGAGAAGTACGTAGGTGTACAAGATCTGCATGAGTGTATTTGCTCACACAAACAGAGCAAAGGATAAGTGATCTCCACCTCCACTCTCAGTGTGCTAAGCATGAGGCATAATCAGGCTGTGCCAAGCATTATTTGATATCCTGCCAGTTTGTGTCCTGGCTGTTTGAGTCCTTGCTTCAAAGTGTACCAGAGCCCTCCTTGCTTCCAGCAGAACAAGCATTCCCCTGGGCACACTGAGACCCTTCCTCATCCAACTCAAAATGAATGGTTACTTTCTGGTGTGCTTAGACATATTTAGTAAACCAAATGTTACACAGCTTTGTTTGCAGCAAAAAACTACAAGAAGCTACTCATTAAACATAAATGTTCATTGTAACCAGGCAGATCTCTCTAGATATTAATCCCATTGTCTCCATCCTCACTTATTTATATGCTTTAAATTTATTTAATAATAGCAATAGATAAGGAATCATTAAAGCAGAAGAAAGATATTTTATTTTAATTTGTCTATTTATAAGCTTCTTGAAGAGATATTAATGGTATAATGCTTGCAAGATGGATTCTATTCTGTTTCAGGGCATTTTGAAGTTATTCGTAATGTTTAATTTCATTTACAATTACTGTAATTTCTATGAACTATTTTGATAAGAAAATAATTGTTTTGCCCTTTTTAGATCTTATTGTGAAACATTGCTGAAGAACAAATAATAGATGGGTCTAGTAAAAGATCAAAATAAAGCAAATCAGACACCGAATGTAAAAGTTCAAAGTCATCATTTCTTAAAAATGCTAATGTTACTTATGAAGCTTCTAAAGTCACAGTAATGAACACATATTGAGAAACTCCATGTGTTTCAAAGTGTTATTTGTTACTGTGCAGTATAGAGACCAAGATCTAATGTAATAACTACCAGAAAAAAAAAGGCAGAGTTTGTAAAGACAAAAATAAATTTAAAAATTGCAAAATTCTTGGAAAAAAAAAGACATTAACAGAAGTCTTTTCTTTCCAAGAAGAAATGCAAAAAAAATAGTTAAAATGTTGCATTCAAAGCTACCTAAGATATTTTCATTCAAAATTTCTTTTGTGAATTATTAATCATTCTTAGCAAAATCTTTTTGGAGAAGAATTAATTTTTTAAAAATAAAAAACCCTATCAAGAAGAGTTTTCAAGCTTACAATAGAAAATTTCCACAAAACGTCCAACAAGCTAAACTCTGGGATTGCCAGTCATGCTTCTCAACTAGAATATTTGAGACCTAATGTGCATGGAACCCAAAAAGTGTTTACATCTTCCCCTACCACTCACAGGTAAAAGTTTTGAAACCAAAACAGTTATTTTGGAGAGAGCTATTTTTCTGACAAAATATTTCTAAGGATTTCTCCAAGTGACAAGGACAGGAAAAAAAAAATCTCAAAGAACTTTTATTGATGTGCAAAGCAGCTTTTATCCAATACTAATTGAAACAATAGACACTTTCATTTGGCTTCTTGAATTCTTACTTTTCCCCCAGATAGTTAAGAGTTATATCTGTTCTGTTGAACAGAAACATACTAAATAATTTTTTTAATCTCATTTCTCCCAGATGGAATTTAAAAACAACTTCCTTCTATTATGCTGCCCTGCTTCTACTTGCTGCAGCATTTTCTGGATAAACCATTTAACAAAAAAGTCACAAAAATGTCTGGAGTGCTGCCTATGAAATGCTAATACTTCCTCCCACTAACTATTCCAGGTTTTATCCTATGATATTATTTTACTTGCATTGCACATAATTATAGGTTCTATAGAGTAGAGCTTTGATTTGCAAAAAGAAATATCCAGAGGTACTTTGTTTTCTCCGGCAGTTGAAAAGTCAGAATCTCTCTCCACCTTTATACCTTCCCTAGTGTTGGATAGATGAGGGGTCCTGTAAAAATGATGGCATGGCCTGCTTCTGAAAGCTGTTGCAGTGGTACCTTGGAGATTTATGTCCCGAAAGATCTGCACAGCAGCTTCCCATGCTCTTTGAGAGGACAAAGCATAGTAAGTTTTCTGCAGCTTTCCCGACCTTCTCTGTCCATTCATTCTGTGCAAACAATCCATCTTCTTCAGTGCAGTCTGCAAGCAGAACTTCATCGAGCCAGTAGTCATGTCAGGGATTTCCCTGGCTGTCTACCCCTTTGCTCATTCCTATGTGCTGTCACAGCAGAGAAATGACTGTGGCAAGCTAAAGATGATATTTTCTGTGAAGAAAGGTACCAACTGTGTAGGAATGAAAAAAAAAAAAAAAAGAAGATAGTGTGTTTGTGTGCAGATTTGAGGGGAAAACCCTGACTGCAATATATAAAAGGTCAATATATGCTCTCATTTCTGTATTGTGCAAATTAAATGTTTTGCTATACCCAAAGTTATTTTATGGAATGGATTATTACAATCTTTGAAATAATTTTATAAGTTTGTAGGTCTTGCCAGTTTTTAAAATGATTGTAAAACTGTTTCTTTCAACAAAGCTCTATTACCTTATTTGTGCAGTATGGCATTATAGCTTTTGGTGTAATGTCCTGCACATAACAAAGAGATAAGATCTTTAGAAAAATGTATTAGTTACATCAGATGTAAAAAGTCATTGAATCTGAGACCAAATCAACTCTCAGTGTAAAGAGGAATAGACTGAAAGAGCCGTGCCACTACTGCTAGGGCCCAATACTGCTCCCCATATCATCTTGTGTGACAGTTCATCCCTACTGTACACAGGGTGACAAGTACAGGTTGCAAGGAGTGCAGGAGCTGAGGAGGATCAGCATGGCAAAGCTGCAATCAACAGCATGGATCCAAAGGACAGTTCCATACAGGGACAGATGGGCAGCAGTCAGATGCTGTATCCCACCAGTCAGCATCAGACTGGATGCAGCATCACCACAGCAAGGCACCAGACAGTACAAGACAGGAAGATGCAGCTTTCAGCACTTGCTAAATTCAGGAACAGTGGATTAATTAAAATTACTAAGGAATGAATCACTATCCATTAAATCCTTCTGGTGATGTTTAAGATTGGAAAAGCAAAACTACAATGAACACCCACATTAATTCAGTATCTTAACCATTGACATTTTGCAGACAAATCAAAGCAGTTTTCAAGCTGATGCAAAAAGTAAATATTTTTTCCCCATGTAATTCACATTTATATGGAGATTTATAAGATTCTATCTCTTCTTTTAATGATATCTCCAATTTAGGCAAAGCCTAAAAAAAAGATTTTTTAAACCAAGCATCAAAAAAAATGAAAATCCTGGACAGTCAAAAGGAAAAACATAAACATGTCTGGAAACCAAGGATAAATGCTAGGAGATAAATGTTATAAAAAAAAAATATTGACATGAGTAGAATTATAAATAAAATTCAAGAGACAGACATCAGCAATTCCTCATGTCATGACCATAACCACTGGGGCAGGTGCATATTTTCTTCAGAGGAATTACCTTAAGGTGTCTTTGCCAACACCCTATCACTTTTCTTTGCTCTCCCAAGTGTCACCCACAGTCTTCCCAGGACAGCAGCTTGTAGAGCACATTTCAAATAAAGTCAGTGAAATAATTTTGTGGAACTCACAGGTACACAAACATACTATGAAAAACATATTGTTGTAGAGTTAACCTGGTTCATTTCAATGATCTGATTTACAGCAAAGTCCAACAAACAGCTACATGCAGATAAAACTGTAGATATGTCAGGAAAGACTAGTCCTAAGTCTCTGTCAGGGTAGGGATTTATTATTTTTAAGAATTTTTAACCCAAGTTTACCACCAAAGAAAATATAATGTATAATGGCATTTTGGAAATTAATGCTTTTAATCATATAACAATCAATTATAGTAGTGGAAAATTTCACCTGTTTTATCTGCCCAGGAAAAGCAACATTCAAACAGGTGTTTGAAATGAGGACTGATGGATTCAAAGAACTCCTTTCGTTTCCCTATTTTACACTCTATTTAGTGACTTCTGCATCTAGAAGTTCCTTATTGTAATTTTTTGAAATATTTTCAACACTGAATCATAAAATGCTTAAACATTTGTTTAACATTTTGTGCTGTGAAAAAAGCTCAGTTAATTCCCGTGTAGATAGAAGCTAATATAGAGGCTAAAATACAACTGGAAGAAAATCTCTTCATTAAAGCCTTTCTAAACACATGATCAATCTGTAGCACGAGGCCTCAACCCCGGACAGCTGACTTTGATCAAAGGACCAGAGCAATGTGAAGTTTTCTGCTCTAAGCTAAGGCAGACTCCCTGATAAAGGAATTGTGTATTCAGCTGGATGGGCTCCTCTTAAATCCTTATGCAGCATGTGTACTGTGGGTGGTCCCGTGTCACGTAACACTGAAAAGGTGCAAGGCTGTGTCAATTCACCAGCTCAGCCTAAAGGGAATGGTACAGTTCAGACTGGATTCTGGACCATCTGTGTCATACTCCTGCCCCCAAGCTGCAGATCCCATTCAGTAGTATTAAAAGGTGAACAAATTTATTTTAATTCCTATCTATTTGAACCATTTCTGCAGAAAATGGTAAATAAAGGCAAAGTGAAAGTGTAATCCCATTTAAACTAACACTGTCAAATAGATCTTCATTTATTTACACATTCATTTATTTACACATTCATTTACACATTCAGATCCTTATTACTAGATCCAGCTGCCTGACCTAGCCCTGACAATCATGGGATTACAGAAATAGCAGGTCTCATTTTATGTCATTCACCAGGTATAAACAAACGAGCACTGTTAGTGTCCTGGATCTACAGCTGTACCAAGAAGTGTGGCCCAGATGAAATGGAAGGCATAAACAGAAACACAGGTTTCTAAATTACTAAAGCTTAATGATAGCAGGACTTTATGGATATATTAAATATCCACTGAATCCTGAAAGTGTTAAGAATTACTTCAGTTATTCATCACAATTTTCTTTAAACATAATTTCATGTTATAATCCTAGGTTTCTTGGTTTTTTTTCTTTTTTCTTTTTCCTTTTTTTACCCAGTCATATACATACATAATTTTAAAATTATTAAAGAAACATTTTCTTTCATAAGCCTCTAAGATTTTCATGAAGGGAACTGGAGAGGCAGGTACTGATTCTTTCACTCCCTTAACCAGTGATAGGACCCAGGGGAATGTCATGAAGTTGTCTGGGGAGGTTTAGGTTCAATATAAGAAACATGTCCTTCACCTAGAGGGTGACTGAGCATTGGAAAGGCTCTTCAGGGAAGGGGTCACAGCACCAAACCTGTCACAGTTCAAGAAGCATTTGGACAATGCTCTCAGGCACATGGTGTGATTCTTGGGGTGTTCTGTGCTGGGTCAGGACTTGTACTTGATGATCCTGATGGGTCCCTTCCAACTCTGCTCATCTGTGATTCTACTCTGTAACTGGACTATCATTATCTTTGAACTTTGACGCCATAAAATATGTTTATTTGATCAAACATTTTTTTTCCTTTGTATGTGCTACTACAAGCCTTTTATGTGGTTTATTAAGGCAATCCATCTGGAAGTAAGATATTCAATGGATGATTATAACAGCATCTCTTTCTTGAAATGTGTTTGTTCTCTTTGTGTCATATTAGCATAAGACGTTTACTGTATCACCATCCTCAATTACAACAAAGGTATTTGGGATATAAGTTAAGTGAAAGAAATCTATCTAACAGCTATGTTTAGGAAGAATGTGGAAATGCATGTGTCTCTCTAGTAGGGCAACTGGATAATTGGTAGATAATTCATTAGAAAACAGAAAAGAAAAGCATCCAAAATAGAGTGAGAAAGAACCTATTAAATGCCCATTTCTGATAGGAAATTCTTAAGATGAACAGTTTTCCTTTTAAGGTTGTCCTTTCTCAACAGGTTGTATATTCTCAACATATCACTTTCAACATTTCTGGTCTTTAATATAAATATTGAAGGATAGTATAAATATTTTTTCCAAAGTAAAATAAATGAACACATAATAAATGATTACACAGTCTGCATTTCATGATGTGTGAAATTGTAAAGTACATGCCTACTTGCATTTAAAAACCAATAGAAATAATTGTTTTGTCTGTAGATTCAGCTGTTTAACATATATCATTAATCACTTTGGAAAGAAAAATGTTATAGTCTCATGTCATTTCCTTGAAAGACATAATGCATTTGTGGAGCAGTTGGTGTGTAAATAAAACTATCTAATTTTGTCTTATTCTCTGTAAAGCTACTTGCATTCTAATTTCAGAGAAAAATAGAAGAAACATTTTTATCTCTGTCTTTTCAGTTTGTGTCCATCTTCAGAACTAGATCTAATGCACCTGTCTGTCATAGGAGAAGATAATGAGAAACTCACTATCAGATTTCTGTTTCTTAAAGATTCCAAAAGATACCAGGCTCTCAAACATTCAGGGAAATACTGCCCACTTTTAATGAACCACACCTTCCAGGAGCAAGACTAGATGTTTCAAGGAAAAGAACACTACATTTTCCACATAATTTTGTCATTGTCCCTTAGATTTTTCTTGTACTTTTCTCATGCTTTCTTTTTTTCCTTTGCTCTTTAATTCAGCCTACAGTGACCAGCCTTTGAAGTTGTATTAACAAACTCCAGCTGAAGCTCCCCAGCTGCAGTTTCTAACTTGGCAATCAGCATTTCTTCTTAAAATAGGAGATATGGTATTATTCCCACATAAAGTGAAGTTAGTAGACTAAACATTTTGTGTTCTCGTAAGTACACAGTCTTGATGTATTGATGACTTTTGACTGCATATTTTGAATATAAACCAGACCTCAATCCAACAAGTCCTTAGGCATGCATTTAGGTACCTTCCCTTATCCCACTGCCTGCCAGTTAAATATGTGATTAAGTAGTTCCCTAGCTATAGCCAAGGGTGGCAGATGGAAGGTCAAAAATAACTCAGATTCACAAATAAAACCAAGATTTTTGCAGCAAATTCATTTCTGTTCTGACTACTTCACCAAGTAACTTCAATTTTTTTACAATGTATAGGACACATCATTTTGGGTTTTACTCACTAAATGAAAATGCTTTGCACAGAAAACATCAGGAAAAGCCATGCCATGAAAGTAAGAAGACATTTTAAGTTAACATTATTTTTCAAAATCTTTTTCAGGTTCAATACAACTTCCACTGGACTTCATCTGAAAGCTCAAATTTATTCTAAAGACATCACTGTTTTGATTTTTTTTTCTGTTAGGTTAAGAAAATTTAGCATATCAGAAGAGTCATAAGTAGTCATATCAAAAAAGATATGACTGGAAAGATAGAACCATTTTTCATTCATAACTTTAGTCCTAGCAGTATTAAAATATATTGAGACACTGGTTTCTCTAACAGTCTTTTGGATGCAAAGAAGATTCTGAAAATATAGAAACAAATCAATGACATGTTTTGGAGCAAGAAAAATTATTTTTATAATTTTTGTTTTAAATTTGTAGAAAACTATTTAAATAATAATTTAAAAATTAAGATATGAAAACCAATGCATTTTGGTTGATTAATGTTGTATTTTTCCATATGACGTAAAATACAGAAGTCTTAATGGATTTTGCTCTTATTTAAAAAAAAGAAAGGTTTTGAAATGTCAAAATTTTAGTTTATTTAAATTTTATTGAAATACTTTTCACAGGTGCCAAATTCAATTTATCAGGATGCTTCATCAGTCCCTTATCATGTTTTGGGGGGGGATTTTGGTTTGCTTTGTGCTTTGGTTGGGTTGGGGTTTTTTTTTAATTTTTTGCAAGTTGTAGAAATTTTCTTATTTTTCAAGGCATCTCATTACCTGAAGACTTTCTGATATTCCAAGAGATGACTTGCTAGGCAACTTCTTTGTAAACATTTTTCAAAGTTCCTTATATAAGTTTTCACAGCTCATAAAACTTGTTACAAATTATTATAGAGTGTAAGAATTTGTATTGCTTGAGAAAAAATAATTAAACTAGCTCCAATAGAAATGAGAATTGCCTGTACTTGATGAGAGTTTCTTTGATGCTTCAAAAAGCTGGGGTCATTTTTTGCTTTTTCCTTTTACATAAGATTTAATTTGTATTTTCCTCTATAATTTCAGATCCAAGTGGAATTGAAATATCAAATACAATGATAAAGTGTTACAGTGGTATCTCTGACCTCTGAGAAGAAAAGCCCCAGAAATTTCATTAACCTCTCTGTTCTTGTGAGATTTAAATTCCACATCAAGAGGTGTAGATAGTTTGCATTGGATAATCATCTTGTTCTCAAGGTGATATTTGTACTCAAATACTGAAATTCCTACCATTTTGAAGATTACTTTTCACAATGTGTAACATGAAAAAATATTTCTCATGCTGCAGAAAAAAAAAAAATCAAAGCTGATTTGAGATCTAAGAGACTGAATAGGCAAGTTCTTTGTTATTTACACATTTTTCTACATTACTTTATCCTTTGAGGAAAAAAATTATTTTTATGGCACTGCAAAAACAGGTTCATGAGCAAAAAAATTCAAGCTTAAAAGTTAGAAGAAAAACACTATGGAATAGCTGATCAAAGCTGTACTGAAGGTGTGTGCAGACCTCATATCTTGTAACATCTCTCTTTATCAATCAGAGGATTTCTTGTGAGTTTGCAGGGGAAGGAGGTGAGAGTGATTTTTGTTGTTGTTATCATTGTTTTTGTTGTTTTCCAGTATGTCTGTTTCAGTATTTGGAAAAAACCTAAGCAAAAAACAGAAGCTATTGCAATGTCTTACCTCTTCTTGAAAACTGCTGTTTGCAAAACCAAGCTACCTTGTACGTTGTCCTCTAGATTATATTTTAACAGCATAACCCTTTTATAAATGAAATCAGCAGTCTGTCCTTAAGAATATTTACCATGTTCAAACTGTGATCTTCCATTTATTCATATATTTACAGAGGAAATTATCTAATTGTAGAGATACTATTTTTTAACATCTTGGTTCATAATTCTGCAATAACTGCTACATGATTGTAGCTGTAAACTGGATCAGGATCCTACCTTACCATATTCTTCCAAATGTTCTGCTATCAAAAGGAGAAGGAAGCATAAGCTCTATTCTCAAAAAAAAAAAACCAAACCAACAGGTAAAGAAAATACCATCTTATGTTAACATGGTAATATGCATGTTGCAAAGACAAAGAAGTTTTCTTGGTTTGCTCTTTTTTTTTTTTCCTCAACACATGGAATACCAGCTGTGCAAAAGACACAGTAAATAAAAACAGTCAATTTAACAAAAGCAAGGCATATCCAGTGTTTGATTTTTGAGACATGGACATTTCTCTGTTAAGAAATCTGTTAAGTTTTTTTATACCAGAAACTTAGGGAATAAGGAAGAGAACACTTCTATGGGTTCCTGTAATGTTCTATGTCTGATTCAGCTCACAGCTGCACAAATTTGATTTGCATTGATTAAAGCCATATAAATTTTTAAATTGGTATGAAATTATTTAAAACTCATGAAATCTGTATGAGAACCCTGTTACCTTTCTCTATCTTATTTAATTTTCTTTGTTTTCATTTGGGGTTTTGAAAATTTTTTTTCTTTTCTGTTCCTACCCTGCCAAACATCAGAATGCTAGATTTTCACTCCCTAGCTTCAGTGCTCTACAGACTAATAGGCTTTTCCATCTTCAGCATGAACCAAACTGTGAGAATTTCTAATTTGTTTCCCAGGAAATTCAAAAGTCTCATTTCATGATGGAGTCCCAAGGAGATAAAATTCCCAAAATTCTCCTTGCACGAGCAAGGAGAATTTTAACTACCTTCAATGAAGTCCTATGCACTTTAGAGCTCACCATAAGGAGAATAACCTCTCTCTTCCTTTGACTAGTTAGAACTGCTTTGAAAATATTTCTAGAATATATGAAAAGCCTGAAAATAACCTTAATGATATCATGATGTCTAATAAGAAATGAAGGACTTCTAATTTAGGAATTTATTTTCCAAATATCTGGGTATTGAAGAAAAATTCTCTACTTGATAACCTAGTAGAAGTGCAAGTGATTCCTTTTATACATATTTTTTAAAAAATCAAGATGCAAGAGATGCTTTTAATGCTTTTAAACTGAGTATTAATTCCTACCCTGGAAAAAGTGGAAAGCAAAGAAGCTGATGCTTTAGCTGCTTCAGAGAAGAGCCCAGATATTGGTAGCTATCCGAGTAGAGACTTTCTACAAAATGGAACACGAACTAGAGAAATGTTTTCTAGTCCAGGTGATGTTATAGGGAGAAAATGAAATGGTTTATTCCCTCCTCTGTCCCTACAGTGAATGAAAGATTGCGATTATTCCTCGTGTCTTTTTGATGCAGTGCAAAAGCTGAGTTTTAGATCAACTTGCAGCGTTTCAGTTATTGATCCATGCTTCCTGGCTGCATGTATGCTACTGCCCTCACCACTACCCTCTCTTTTATGAAACTGCAGGTAAACACCAAGTATATTTGGCTATATCAGTCATAAACAAGCAAGTTATAAGAGATTTGGTGCCATTTTACTTTTAGCACATATATTAAATCAGCTTCAGCCAAAACTATGAAGTAGACAGAATTGTGAAGGGAATGCAAACAATTATGAACTTAGTTCATACTATTAGCCACAACTTCATTTAGACCAGGCTGCTCAGTCTCAGTTATGTTAACAAGGGGTTTCCTTATGCAGTGTATAGTATCTCTTTGTTTTGAGCATATAAAGAGTGTGAGGAAGATCCTGTAATTCAATAGTTTTCTCTATATGAGGCTTGGTTGGTCTATAATTAATCCTCTAGGCAGACATAAAATTAGTGAATAGCAGTGCTTCACTATAGTGCAAAACCCTAATCTATTTTATTTTATGAAAACTTGTCAAACAAACAGTGTATTTTGGCGTTAATGGGGCTACTATTTACCCTTTTGGCTACTTTGTCTGAATTGTTAAAAGCCAGAACCTAGGGAAAGATGACAGAACTATGCAGAGGGATGCGAAATATATGCCAGTCAGGGGAGAGAACAGGAAAACAGATATGTTAATTTTTAAAACTTGCAGATGAGAATTTGCAAATATCTGATTTGATGAACTTAAAAGATCAAAATCAATTAATAAAACAAACCTACAACATAGATGAGACACCTGAGACAGAGTTGCAAGAAAGAGTTGTGAAACCATAAATGACAACAGTGCAGAATATCTGAATGAGTGACACCCATGTTGTGTGATAAAGAATTCTCTCCTAGTTCTGAAATGAAAAAAAACACAAAGAAAAGAAAAATAAACCCCAGAGCAACAGTTAACACAAGAATAAGGTGATGTTCATTGTTTTAAATTATTATTTTAATAATCTTGTGTGGGGGGGATGTAAAATATTGTGAAATAAAGTGAAAAGAAGTATTCAAAATCTACACAAATTTGGAAATGGTCAGATTTATGACTGACATTTGCTAAATGATTTATTTAAAATTTGGAAAGTTATGCTAGAGGTAATTATCTGTAAAAATAATTTTACCTTTACAGAATTGTATTTTCATGCTTGTTTATGTGAAGATTAAATTAAAAACACTGCATCACCAAAATGAAAAGAAACTAAAACCCAATCTAAGTGTTATCTACTTGGAACCAACTGTTCAGAACAGATGGAAGCAAGCGTTGTATAAAGGATGTTCTGAAATAGGCAATGAGGAAAAAACTTTAAAGCTTTTCTGTAGCAAAATATTCTACCTAGAATTAAGCAAATATTTAATATAAAAATTGTATATGAGATTGTTATTAATGATGGAATTATGAATAGATTATTAATTATGAATAGATATCTTGCCAAGTCAAAACAGCGTTGTTAATTCCTATAAATGAGGCAATCGTAGGAAATGGATTTGTAGGACTGGAATTGAAAAGCTTTCTTTAGGATGCCAGACAAGTCCTCAGGTTTCTATTTTTTTCATGAGTTTTAGCCTGAAACATGATAGTTTTTGTGCACAGCTCTCTCTCAGTGTAATGTAACTCATTCTTTAGCTGAGGCGGCCATGAATGGTTCACTGTCACTCACATGACTTGGTGAACAAGCACAACCACGCTTATCTTGTTTGGTATCTGATGCCATGGGTGTCATTCTGGTTTTGCAATGATTGAGTCCCTGTGGATAAAAGTAATAACCCATTCTCTGTATCTTAAAACAAAATTAAATACACCATGTAAACGTTCTCTAGTGCAAGCCCTAACCTCTTGGTGACCTCCCCTACATAATCCTACTTCCTTTCTCAGAGTGGGAGCAGATGAAAAACAGTGGAAATAGAACAGAGAATCAGAAAACTATTCACCATACTTTCTTTATTATCTTCCCAATTTTTAAGCTATACAGTCTGACACTACTCTTTGCCCTAGGAATAATGTGTAATAGTGCTATACTCTTAGGAAGGAAAAAAAAACCCCTAAAAACAAACAAACAAAAAAACCCAACAAAACAAACAAAAAAAAAAACCAAAAAGTGATTTTATAGGAAATCTTGTTATTCTGATGTTGGAAGTACAACACAGCTGTTTTTTCCTCTAGATCAAGCAGAACCTAATAATTCAAAACAATATTGTATACTAAATTTTAATTGATGGCATAAGAAGCCCACCAGTCAAAAATCTGTTTGAAGTCCATTAACACAAATCCCAAAGTTAGTATATTAAATAATTAAGGTATAATTGTGGTTCAATTTGGTTTTGGCAGAAAATAATAACTGAAAATGGTTCCTCAGAAAAACTATTTATTTTGACTAACATTTTTTCAATGACTCAAAAATTTTTGATTTTCATGTCTCACCTGCAGTAGATAAAGAGGTAATTAGAACAGAGCCATTTACTGTTGTTTTAAGTTTTAATTGCCATTTAATTTCTTTTTTTTTCAGTTGTCAGAAATCTTGGTTTTGTTACACTAAATTTCTAGCTATAGCAGCTGACATGGTGTACCATGTCATTACCATGTTTTCCTTGGTCATTACAGGTTACTACTAATAAGAAAAGGTCAAGTAGAACCTCTGACATCATAAAGGCTTAAAATCTGGAAAGAATTACAGGCATCGTCGTTGCAAAACTTGAGTGAAATTGTGAACTGCCAAGAAGCATATTTATGCAAAGCAGTTTGTTTCAGTTTTTAATTGGTCAACTCCTTTGGAAGCCAGGTCATTCTTGGTTAGTTAATTAATTAATTAGCTTTACCATCAGTATACCTTTTATAAATACCTCATAGTCTTATCTGAACATCTCTTATTTTTCTGCTAACATCATTATGTTAGACACAGCTTACAACTTCCATAAGCATGTGTTTTGATTCATGTGGAAAACATAATCTCACAATTAGTTTTATTTTCCACCTGCAGGGCGCTCAAAACACTTTACTTGCAATTTACCAAGTTTTGAAAAGTAGCTGCTTCAGTACAGATAGACATCAAAAGCCAAGCAATGGGACAGACATCAAAAGCCAAGAAATAATTTTGAGCTACCCTACTATCTACAACAATAAAAATCTACTAAGGTCTTGAAGTATAGGAAAGCTATGGCCTGTCAATGTTTTGTTATGTTATTTCTATTATGTATTTATTTATGCTAAAAAAAACCCAAACAGCTCACAAATGCCAAACTATCTGGTTATCTCTGCCTGTGAATGTATTAATCAAGTTTTAAGATGCACACATGAATACACACAAAGGTACAGTATATGCACTGCTGAAATAGTTGATTGGAAAAAAAGGCAACAGACCAGAAAGTTTTCTAAACCTGTTGATCAGTATCAATTTTTCATTTATCAGTGCAAATACAATTTTTTGAGTGAACATTTGATAACTGTTCAAGATTGACCTCAATTGTTATATAGTGTTTTGCACAGCTAAAAATACAAAATTATATCATTAAAAACTCCACTCCTCTTTTTGCTCTCTTGAATAAGTTATATAACTGTTAGAAAATGTGCAAGTTTCACAAATAGTTCATAAAATTCATATAAATTCTCAATGTGTATCTAATAACAAATAATTCACAGAACATTTCATTCTTAATATATGGATTTTTGTTCACAAATATTAAAATGTGCATAGTAGCAATATAATCTCAAAATAGGGTATCAGAGTGGGTAGTCATATGTACTGGCCATCTTTGTCCAATTTATATTGTTCTTCTTTTGAGTTCTGGCTGTAAATTAGCCAGTTTAATGAAGCATTCTTTCCAACATTAAGGCAAATAATTCCCTCTCTTGCCTGTTTGTGACTTTCATAGCTAACTGGTAATAAACAACAGACTTCTCTTAATAATCTCTAAATTATTTTATCATATAGATAAAATTTGATTTATTGGCTTGTTGCTTCTATCCCACTAGAAAACACACACTTCTGATACTACCATTTCTGTCATATAGAATGGGCTCCAGAAATAGATGCTTCAGTTTATTGTTTTTTAATATATATATCTAGGAAAAAAATGCAATTTTCAAAAATAGAGTACTGGGATGAAAATTGTTCAATGATTTCACAAAGGGCACTGAAACAAGAAGAAAAATTACAAAGTCTCTTTTGCCCAGTTTTATATTATCTTTTATCAAAGCTGACTATCAAGAACGGTAAAAGTTTTCTATCCTTGATAACTGAGATATTAAACCACAAATAAAATTCAGGGATGATAGGTTTTAGCATATAAGAAATAAAAACATCTGGTAATATGTGGCTGTAGTTAGTTCCTGCCTAGAGATCATTAGATAAATATCTGGAAACATGTTCAAAAATTTAAGTGAGATGTAAGAATTTAGCAGGAAAAATAAAGAAACTTTGGGATAAAATTGTGGAGAGCACTAATATGCCTTTGTTTTGAATATTACATAAATTATGACTTCTGTATGAAAACAGAAAAGCAAACAGAAAGCAAACAGAAATGGAAAAAGAACTAGAGAAAGGGCAAAAAGAATGGTCTAAAATGTGGAACAAATGTGTATAAGGAAACAGTAAATACAATGAAGGTTTTTAGAAAATACATAGGTAAAGCAATGACATAGGTCTCCCAAAACATAGATGAATGGGAGAATGTACATAGGAGAAGACATTTGAAAAATTCTAACCTAAGTGTATTAGAAGAGGCAGTAAAACAAGCAAACAAACATAATACTTGTTTACCATCTCATCGACTATTTTCATCGTTTTTTACAGTACAACTTCTTTCCAGCCCCATTCAGACAGGAGTGTCTCAGCCAAGTTTGTCCTAGCTTATTTTGAAAAGAATCCTTATCTTCAAGTGTCTTCTTATCTCAGAGCTCTGAATCTTTCATTTTTAAAATGCTTTCATTCTGAAGGATTTTAAAGATTTTTGTTTGGTTGTTTATTTGTTTGGTTTATTCTAGAGAACTGTGGAGGTTTTTTTTGATTGTTGTTTTTCGTTTGGGTTGGGTTTTTTTTCTGTTTTTTTTTTTTTCCTTCCAGAGTTTCTTTTTTGGCCATGGGTTTGTTGGTTTGTTAGGGTTTATTTTTTTCCAGATAAGGAAGAAATAAGAATTACGAAAAATATGCAAGACATAAGCAAGTAATACTGTGTTCAGTTTTGCTTTCTGTCAGTACATTAATAATTCCTAAAATGCTCTATTTGTTCATTTTCTTGTACTATTTTCTCAAGCATCTTCCAGTGAGCAGAGAAGCACTCCATCTAACTGATGGAGAGAGGGTACAGAGCAGGATGAGCCTTTGATCTGGTACAGCATATTATGCATATTGAGACAGTGAAAATATAAATTATTACTAGCTATTTAAAATAGCTAAGATTGCTGAGAAACAGTGGCACAGTTAAGTCATGTGAGACTACAAGAAATCCTTCACCTCAATTACAACATTAACAAAGGGGAAATAAGCATCTACATGGAGCAGTTTTACGCCAGAAAAAAAACCTGTTAATTGCGCTATTGGCGCAGTAAACTTGTAAACAGTGAAAACTTTCATATTGTTTTACGGTTTTATCCATGGAAATATGGGTCAACTATAGCATGCTTGAAACAAGACAAGGAGGTTTTTTGCTCTAATAATTAAGACTAAGACCTTATAAATTGATGCAAGAAGTAAATAGTAAGAAAATAGGAAAATTAAAAGAATCAGCCATCTTCTGTGCATATTAATTGTGCTACGCAAGTAGAAGTCTTACTTCTGTTCCTTTGCATAATCTTGCAAAGGAGTTGGAGGGAGATCGGTGAGGTGGTGAGTGGTAAGCGAAACCTTAAATATGTATAACACATTTTGGTTTTAAATAGCCACTAATAATAAAAAACTTGCTTTATTCCTTTCTGAGAAGCACAGAAAGTCAGAATACACATAATTCATGTGTTCATAGAAATAATGGGCAGATACACATTTGGCATAGAATATGCCATTCTAAGAACCACATCTTATTACAGAGAACACTATTTCTATATCAATAGTTGAGTTGTAATGGGATGGATTACCACTTGCCTATAACCAAATTACATTATCAGATTTAAGATTTCAGGTAACTGAATTGTGTCGTTGTTATTACTCAGTTTGTCAAGATCTACAATTTTGGTTCTGGATAATACTTCATTCTGCACTGCCTTAAAGGCAATACTCTTTTGCACTCTATTGCTGAGTTATCAAAAACCAGTCAATAATGCTGGCCTATTAAGATGCCAACTCCATTTAAGAAAACTTTCCATGATCAGACACCCTAAGATATAGCAATCCATTTTGCATAAGGACATTTAACCTTCATCTACAAAATTATTTCCGTTTTTTTTTTTCCCAAATGTTAAGTGTTCAGTACTGGGACCACTAATCTTGCAAACAGCCTTGTTGAGGTTGTATGTCCTAAAAACTGGAGGTCCTCATAATTTTTCTGTGCTATGAAGTCAAAGATATTTTCAGGAAAAATTAATGTAAAATTAGGCTGCTCTTAGAACCTGGTTTGCCATGTAAAGTAAGCTGATTCACAAAACTGATAAATACATGCTAGTTCTTAACTTGGTTGTTGTGTGTTTCTTTATCTACACAAATATTTAGAGAATGTTAGTAGATACCTGAAAGGCCAAGAATGCTTCAAGGCCTCTCGTTACTGAATAATCATTACTTGTGATTTCAGAAGGTCCACAAAAATTAGACTTTAAAGATGAACTATGATATTTATTTATCTGTTAACTTTGTCAACACATAATTTGTCAAGCATCCTTTTTAAAAGAGAGGCAATGACCTGCCTACTGCAAAAACTTTCATTTTATTCATAGAATCATTTAGGAAAATGTCGCTGTAGGACACGTGAAAGCACCACGCGAGCACTGCTATTTGTGAGGTAAAAGAAAAGGGCATTTATTTTCTGACTCCATCTTTTATACCTTTCCCAAGGTGGTAGAGGATTGGCCCGACACTGGGCCACCTCTCCAAAACCATTGGACATGGTACCAATACATCGAACTTTCTCCACCCCCACGAAAGAATGTAAACAATATATTGTTTACAGAAACTGTGTGGGAAAGTTCTTCCACAGAATGTAAACTCAGAAGGCTTTAGAAAAATCTTTTAAGAATCAGGGCGACAGGAGAAGACCATAATTGAGTCCAACCATAAACCCAGCACTGCCAATTCCACCACTAAACCATGCCCCTAAACGCCACATCTGCACATCTTTTAAATACTGCTAGGGATGGTGACTGTACCACTTCTCTGAGTAGTCTGTTCCATTGCTTGACTCCTTCCATGAAGAAATTTTTCCCTTTTTTTCATAATCTAACCTCCCCTGGTGTAACTCGGAGCCATTTACTCTCATCCTGTCTCTTGTTACTTGCGAGAACAGACCTACAATTTCAGGCAGTTGGCGAGAGTGATATGGTCCCCCCTGAGACTCCTTTTCTCCAGGCTAAACACCCCCAGCTCCCTCAGACACTTCTCATCAGACTTGTGCTGCAGACCCTTCTCCAGCTCTGTTGCCCTTCTCTGGACATGCTCCAGCACCTCAATGTCCTTCTTGTAGTGAGAGGCCCAAAACTGGACACAGGGTTTGAGGATTTGAGGCGTGGCCTCACCATGACGAGTACAGAGGGATGATCAGTGCCTGGTCCTGCTGGCCCCACCACTGCTGAGACAATCCAGGATGTCATTGGCCTTCTGGGCAGGCACAGGTCTGGCTCATGCTCTATCAGCACCAAAGTTGCAATGTACTGAAGTAATACATTTTTCACCTTCTATTTTGTGCTCACATCAAGGATCATCATTTCCTAAGAGCACCTAGCATAATGCACTTAAGGACACTACATCCCTTTTGAAAACAGTTTTTCTCTCCTTCATCCTGTAGTCCTTTTACTAGGCATGATGCCTGCAACAGTGTAAGATTTTTCACTGTTTTTCTGTGAACTCTAAAAAATAATCTGAAATTTGTGAAAATAAAAGTGGGCTAGTTTTTTAAGCAAGATTTCTCTGCAGCTTTAGAATTCCACCATTTTCTCTCATCTGTAGCTTTTACTGGCAATCATTTTATTTATACTTCCAAACTATTAACTAAAATAACATGCTGAAAATGGATTTATGATTAGCCTACCAGGATGCTCTGGCTGAATGATGATTCCTTACATGCTTCTATTTTCAGATCTATTTATTAGATTAAAAAAAATAACTATTAAACATATATATCACTTTATGGTGATTGTGCTCATTGTTTTTAATCAGAATGCCGCATAGTGTTTAACTAAATACTTCATAAGCCAAGAAAAGTACAGAGAAACATTGAAGAAAAGAAATTGTAATTCAGTGATGCAAAACATCAAATTTGTCCTCTATGCTTAAGAATGTGGTGACTGACATTGTGGAATATTATTTTTTAATTCCCTCTGAAAATCAACTTATATTGGTTTTTCATTGCTTCAATATCATGCACATAGATTCCAGTTAAATTTTGCCATTAATTGTTTCCCTAGCATTTTGCACCTCATTGGATTCATGTCTCAATCCCTACATTTGTAAAAAATAATCTTTACCTGATTTTAATATCTGTGGACAAGGAACATTTATTTTATTTATTATAGTAAAAGCCCATTGAGAGGAAGATGAGCTTCTGATGTTTAGGGGAAAGATTTAATATTTACTGGACTATGTAGTTATTATTACTAGGTACACATAATTACTTTTACAAGTCTTTTCTGGAGGGTGCTGAATATGATGCAAATTCATGTTGCTCACCAAATTTTGTATGGAAACACAGCTATATATGATTCCATGTACTCCAGGTACATTTCAGCTCTTGCATCCAGTGCTCTGCTAAGCCTCTAGAAATCAGCTGTCTAATATTTTCTATGGAAATCTGTCTTCCAACAGGCTGGACACCCGCTCCCTGACAGAAGCTGTGTGCTAATCAGTTTGTCATTACAAAGGCCACAGAGGTGAAATTCTCTGCCATAGTTAACATGAGGGATCACTGCTGGGAACGCAGTTGTCCCAGGTAGTCACAGTGGAGTGCTGGTTAGGAAAAGGCACAGCAGTTTAAGATGCTGGACAGAAGAAGATCACACTGATACAGACATTTAACATTAAAAGTGAACTGGATGAAAAATTACTGACTGGACAGACTCCTTTTCAGAAGGAAAGCAGAGAATGTGTCAAATGTCTCATCAACATCACTGAAAATATTGTAAAGGTTCTTCTGGCAGCTGCTGGAGCAACCACAGAAACTGGAAATATCACTACACACTCTTCAGTGAGAAGTTAAGGGCCTGAATGGATGTTACAAATTAGCTGAGCACACAGAAATATGTTCAGTTTCCTTAGTCCTTTCTTAGGAAACTGAGAAACAAAGGGGAATGTATAGGGCAAAACATAGTAATGAGTTAAAAATAGGTTAGCTACTACCTCTGAATTGAACACCATATATTTTATTTATAACCTTGGTCTTTTAATGCTACTAAATATTTTAATGTATTCTTAGTGAACATGAAGGCTCAGTAACTAGTGAGCCTGAAGGCTGACTAAGGCTCACTAATATTTGTGATATTTTGGGGTGGCTGAAGGAGTTAAAACGATGTACTATTTTCATTATTTTATCAGTTACCAGGAGTCAAACCTTGTTTTTAATTTGTATTTGAATACTACCATAGCATCTAAAAATTACTCCTTGATGCAGATATTTACCTTTTCCCACAGTGAAACTGAGATGTTCACCTACTTTCATATGATCCTCTTTCAACAATAAAAGGAATAAAAATATTAAAAGGAAACAAGAAATTTATTAAAAAAAAAACAAACTTAATTTACATAGTTTTCTGTAAGGAAGTCCATTAGGAGACTTCTTTTTTTTTGTGGTTTTAGTGTAGCATAACTTGAAATGTGTCTTGTTGGGCAATTCTAAATTTGGCTAATGGCAGATGATTCCTTTGCCTGTGCACAGGTTCATTGGCTGTGGAAGTTAGCATTGGTCAAGGTTCTACTTTTATTCAGTTAGACCTCCAGAGGAATAAATCTTCGAGAAAAGTTATATCAGTCAGCATAGGGAATGCTCCAATCTCACACATAAAAAAGAGTTGGTTTAAATAATTTCTGAACTTTTGTATATAAAAACTGTTTTTTGCTTTGTTTTAGCTAGTGTGTGTTTGTATGTGCTTATGCAGTAATTGAAGAAGTACGCATTTGCTTGGAGAACCTGTGGTCATTGAAAATAAGTGGCTGTGTAGAGTGAGTGAGAACAAAAACGTGTAGTTATTTTAATATGGATTATTCAAAGAATCTGAGGCTTTCCTTTGGTGTAAAGGGAGACATAATTCAAATTTCCTTCTGTTGCATTACTAGTTGGGTAAAGCTGGGAACTAAAATTGAGCAGAGGAAGTGATGGGGATATGGGAGGGTTTTAATTTCATTTGATCTCTGAGAGAAAACAGAGACAACCAGTGTTTAAATTTTGTTTGTTTGCTTGCTTTACATACTTTAGAAGAAAAAAAATAATAAATTTTTGATGTTGAGCACCAATTTTGAAATCACAAAAAATAATTTACTGATTAGAACTTCACACAGCCAAGTGAATATATTGCTTCAAGCATAACTATGAGTGAACAATTATATGTCTGTTACCATTCTTTTCATTTGGCATTTCATGTACCACTCTCTGAGAAATGATTAGAAACAAAGAGAAATGTAGTGCTACTTGGCATATAAACCATAAATACATACTGTAATATAACACTTCATTTCCTGTGCCAAAGGAAGAAGAAAAATTATTCTTCTTTTGTACATTACACACATTATAGATGGCAATATAGCTGATAAAATACTCCAGCTTTAACAGCAGCATACAAACCCAAACACTGTCATCCAGAGGTTTGAAGTGCTTTAGAAAGAGAGACAAGCATTTTATTTCTGTTTTGAACACAAGAGAGCAAAGACCAAATGTATTAAGCAGTCCATGTAACATCACGTGAATCAGTCACAGCGTCTGGGTTTGTGACTTCTAAACATACACTGATTCATTAGCTCATGGATTTCATGTCAGTGTCTTGAGCTTCTAAAGTATTCATCCTTTCCCTACCACTCTACACCTCCAATTTTTATGCTGTAATCCTATCAATTATTTTTATCCTACAGTGTGACATGTCAACTTTCAGATTAAAAGACTTTTAATACAGGATTATGAAGTGGTTCTTGCTGATTTAGCTATTTTCTGCTCTTATTAGACCAGAGTTTTTTTATAAATGTATCCTTCCAATAAATCTTTCTTCTTATAGCTTATTCTTTACATTTTGTCCTAGATTGATGCTGAGTTACCCTCTTTCAGAGGTGAGTTTCGCAAATGCTGACAATTATATAAGTTTAGAAACCTTTCAATATGCAGCTTTTTATAAGTTACATCTGAGAGGGCTATTATTCCTCAAAGGTAGCATTTCAGCAGAGAATTTTAAAAACAAGTGTCACTTGTTCATTTTTAATTTTATTCTTTATTCCAAATAAACAAGTAACTTTCTCATGTCTTAAAGTCCAAGGACAACCAAAAACTTGAAAGACCCCAAAATTTTTAATTATAATTTTCATCAAATACTAGACAAATACTAGGGCTGCCATGAATAAAATATCTGTTTGTGAGTCTGTACATGTTTTCAGCAGAGCAAAAAAGGGGCAGCAGTTAACAGGAAGTGTTTTTAAACAGAAAGGAGATACAAAACACAGGAAGGCAAAGGAAAAAAAATCCTTTTTATTTAAAAGCCAAATGAACTACATTAAATGCAACCAAGTTCATATTTTTTCAATTAAATTTATGATCATTTTTTCATCAATAAAAATATTAGTTAAATGAAATAGCTTTTTCAGTGCATTTTTTAAAGGAATCTAAATATTATGAATCAGTATATTGATTATGATTGGAACAGAAAAACTCTTTCATAATAAAGATATTAGCACCCATTACAATATCCATTACATTATTATTTTTAAATATTAGAAAATATATGACATTGCCTGTCTATTGGGCTTCTAATGAAATGCTTAGCATACTTTTTAGTATTATGGACATGTAGAAGAGCAATGTTTATAGGATAGGGTTAATTGCATAACTGATCATGCTGACAACTGTTAATCATAACTCCTGCACTTCCAGAACTATTTAGAAAGAAATTAAAACATAATCAATAAACTAACACAGAATGGAGGGTCTAGTGTTCTTTCAGAGAATTGCTAAACCATAGACAGCTTCTATAACACTTCTAATGTGAAGCAGCACCTGAAAAGGATACAAACTCTGAATATAAGGAATGGCATCCTTAATGGAATATAACGTTGAGAAGTGATCTTAAATTCCATAGTAATTTTCAATAAAGTGGGCCAGTATTCAGTAACTAATTGTAGTGTCTTGATATTTCTATATCCTTATCTACTGACCTTTATTCTTTGTTACATGGAAAACTTAGTATTTTTTTAAAAACTTCTGTGTATTTAAACAAATAAATTCTGAAAAAAGAAAGATCTATATTATTCACTGACAGGCAGAAATTAATGTTGTAAACTAGGCTCTAGTATGATCATTATTCTTACTAGCACAGAAAAGATGCAGAATTACACTGCATTGATTCAGTTTAGTAATTGACATTTTTTAAAAAGCATTCCTTAATGTTTATAACTTACATATCATATTCCTTTGGAAACAGTCTTTGCTATGAATCTTCATAGTACTGCAATGCTTTCTATGTTTACATATTCTAAGTGTCCTGGGTAGGTAGATATTGGAATTTAACACGTTACATCTCAAAACAGGAGCACAACCGAAGTAAATCTTCCATTAAGAACCTGGAGAGACATCTGGATGACTGAAAAAGCAGAGCAATGATTACTTCATTCCTTTGCATAATGCAAAATCATTAATTGAATAAAATCAGGGAATTACTAGCTGCCAATATTACTGACTAATGCCTCTTACTGTAATGTATAATGAAGATCCATTAGGGTTAATGATCTCTGTAGAGCTCACATATTGGAGTTTAGAGAATTTCTCCTTGGAAAACATTACCTATTGACAGCCACTGAGTCACTCTGGATTACTGAAGAATAAAGACAAGGATGTGACCCATTTACATGCCCCCACTGGTCCTTCCTGTCTGACATGTCCCCCAAGGAGGTTTCATTATCCATTGTTCAAGCCTCTATTTTCCTGAATGGGCTCTAACTAACCTATGGTTTCTGCCAGAATGAGATGTAGGGTCACTGAGCACAGTGAGCTCAAGGAAGGATTAGTCTGTTACAGAACACCCTGTGAGAATGTATGACCAGAGGGTAGAAACCGGCATCATACACAGGACAGAAAATTTGATACCATCTTTGCTCCAAAAAGCTCAAGTTAGTTTTCAGCCTTGTACAGAGAACAAAATTATTATTGTAACCAAGTGTTCAACTAAGTAGGAGGTTATTGTTCACAATGTTACCTATATATCTCTATATATACACAAAGGCATCTACAAAGGATTTGAGGAGAAATTTATTGTTTCGCTTTTTTCATATTTCTTTACACTATGGGTTGACATAAAGCATTCATCAAGTCTGGTTTCTTGAGCTACAAGTTCCAAATTTCACTGTTAAGAATATCACCTTGCTTTTACCATGAACCTTCAAAAAAATCACCTTTGACTATGAACTACATGCACAAGTAAACACATTGAATAGTGAATCTCTATTCCAAAAGGACTCTGATGAACTGCATAGATTTATCTTTTTGTGCAGCATAAAGTATTAATATAAATAAATTATAAACATCTGCAAATTCTAAATGCTTGCAGTGCAGAGGTTCAAGTCTTCTCAGATTTTAGAAATGCTGCTGAAGAGCACACTTGATAACTTCAGTACAGAAGGTGAGTTGGAACTTCAAATATAAGAAAGTGACTGAGTAACAGGGTATGGACTCAGGAGAAAACAGAAAAAGGAATTGGGGCAGGATGATTCATTTGCTGCAAGGTCAGCCACTCATTTCAAATTTTTCTTATATATTAAAATTATTATTTGCTATTAAATCTAAATAATTTACTATTAAAGTATAAATTTTAAAACATGGCTTGATGAATGTAAACACAGCATGTCTTGGAGACATGTACTACAAGTCTATTTCCATGAGCAGTGATAGAAAACTTTGTTTCTATATGCAAAAGCAGTGTCATATATTCCTTTCACATTTACCAAAATGTGAAAACCTTTCTATTTCACATAGTGATTTCTCCAAGGAATAAAGCAACAATCCTTAACTCCTCTTTAGTATATAAGATGTTATTCTCAGATACATCTAATGAATTTAGGGGAACAAATCCTGAAGAGGTTCAGCAGAGTTTGCGATACAGATTTAGATATCACTGATAGTCCAATACCAGACTCCAGTTAGAAAAGATGGAAGATTTGAAAGAGAAAGCAAATTGACCTCTTAAAGTTGCTGTAAGCTGTCAGGACCAAACACAAAGACAACTGGGCTAGTGGCAGCAAAAAACTGTACGTATTGGACTTTTTAAAATAGTAAGATACAGATGCCTAAATGTTACATTGAAGAGAAAAAAAAACATGAAAAGTTAATGACTTCCTCATTTCAAATGATCTGAAGAAACCTAGGATCTAAATAGTCACCACATATTTAATGTCCTTAAAGAAAGGTGACTGACAATTTCTCTGTTCGAAAAGAAGAATAATGACATTAGTATAACAGTAGACTCATTTATCTCTTTTGACACTCTGCCTAGGTTTATCATCCCTAAAAACACCAAACAAATGAAAAAAACTGAAATCCCACTGTCAACAACAACAAAAAATAAATTAGATACTGTGTCTGTTCTTGTCTTAAAAGCATGCCTACTAAAACAAGTCAATTTTTTTCTAGTCTTATATAACAAGGACTCTTAGTCACTACACTAAATACAGATTTAGAGATTACCAATAGTGGATCTGGAGGAGGAAGAAAGAAGAGCACCACTAGTAAACTCCCACCTATCCATCTTCTCCAGCAAATAAAAAAACTTCCAAAAAAAAGAAAATAGACATCAAACACCATTTCTGTAATGCTGCAGAGATTCAAGACTATCCTTAATATCATCATGTCAAAGAATGTTCCTAAATTTGTTGATAATTGCAGGCTTGAAATACACTTTGCAATGCAATGGAAGAAAGAGGATGAAGAAATACTAGAGCACCCTCTATCTCAATTGCAATCTAGTTGAGAAAATAGATTCTAACATATTAAAAAATGTCACCACATCCATCAGTGTGGAAGACAAAATAAAGACCCTTTGAGGAAGGACGAATCCATATCTATCTCCATTCCAACATTAAACCCACCGAGATTGTGCAAAAGGAAGCTTGCCTCCAGCTGATACAAGAGAGACATCTTGTATTCCGTCTGTCTTCTCCCATGTTGTCATTTGCTAACCCAGATAAAATGACCCCACTTAATTAAAGGGCTGCCTGACTCATTGAAGGTTTCTGCAACCCAGTTACAAGATAGACTTCAAGCTGCTTGTGTAGGAGGGTAGCAAGCTGGACCTCATCTTTTGAGGGGGAAAATAGCAGAGATACCAATTTATGTCTGACAGATGGGATTTGTTGCAAGTGAAGCAAAGAATCACACTGCTGTCCAAAGGGTGGAACTCAGGGAAAATGCTTCTTGGTTCAGAGATTGGAACCAGGGAGCTGGATCCTCAAGGAGTTTATTATGGAAGAAGGGATTGGAGAAGGGCATCCTTTGGGAACTGGTGGATAAACAATGACTCCAGAATTTATAAATTCTGGTGAAAATGTGGGAGAAAAGGGATTGGAGTCCCCAGAAGAGAGACTATTCTTCCTCAATGCCCCACAACCATTAGGTGGTCCCTACAGCCTCATTAATGAAGCTCCATGTAGCTGGTTCTGAGATGCTGGGAAACTCTCAGTCCTGTCCCCAGTAGGTGAGCCAGGGTACAGCCAATGGAAAGATCTTAGAAGACTCACTGAAAATAAAGATGAGGATATGTTGGTAACTTTTCCCCTTGGCTCCTTGTGATCCCCAGTTACCTTTTTAGAAGTCACAGCAATCTTCCTCTGCCCTGAATGAGGAAACAAACAAAATGGGATAGTTCCTGGAAAAGCATTTTACTGATGTGTTCAGGTGCTCTAAGCCCCAGCAGATGGTTCAAATAAAATATTGGTTCTCTGGTGATAACGCCATGATGGTATTGGTTTCTTTCCCTTTGAATATTATGGGACTGGGCCTCATGAAGAGGAAAGCCTGGGTGTATTCTAAGGTAAAGAAAGAAATTCAGTTCCCCTGTGCTCTCAGTAAGGCTTTTACAAACTGTTCCTGCGCTACCCCTGCCAAGGTACCAAATGTAAAGCTTTCCACTAGGGACTGGAAACTGAATTGCTGAAGTTGTTCAAGAGTTAAAGGAGAGGAGAATTGTTGTTCAAAGCCACTCTTCCTATAATTCACCTCTGTTATTAAACTGAATGGGAGGTGCTGCATGACCATGGCTTGAATGCAAGTACTTGTCCCTTGACTGCGGCAGCCAAATTGACTTACACCATTCAGGAATAAGCACACCTTGTTTTATCTACAATCAATGTACAGGGTATGGACTTAAATATTCCCTGTAGAGAGTGTCTTAGGGGTATTCTATTCCTGTGAGAGGTGGGGCAGTTATCTTCTGTTAATTGGGCGGTTTTTCTTTATCTCTTCCACAACCCATCCTCCCTCAAGGAGATATCTTCTGTTTATGGTCCATTAAGTCTCACTGCATGACTGATAAAATTACATCATCCATTGTGAAATGCTCCACCCAGGGGGAGGAGCCAAGCATTCCTACCTGGGTATAATCTCAGACTTAGACCACCACAAGCAGCCTTTTCCCACTGGATTCCCAAAGAAGCAGCTTTCTTCTCTACTGGGTTCCCAGAGGAAGACCAGGCCCATCTACACCACCACTGGACCTTCAGAGGAAAACTCCACCCTTCTACAGGCTCACTGCTTCAACAGAACCACATCTACCACTCCAAGAGAACTGTAGCCACCGTTCCATTTGGACTGCTATCAGCACCCTGACCCACAGGGTGTCAGGTCATATGCTGATTCTCTCAGTGTTTTGTTGGGGTTTTTTTTGTGTATGTTTGTACTATTGCATTTATATTTTCATTTTCCTAGTAAGGAACTGTTATTCCTAGTCCCATATCTTTGCACAAGAGGCCCTTAGTTTCAAAATTATAATAATTTGGAGGGAAGGGATTTACATTTTCCATTTCAGGGGAGACTCCTGCCTTCCTTAGCAAACACCTGTCTTTTCAAACCAAGACAGAGTGGGAGATAAAGGAATGTTTTACTCTCAGGTGGGAAGGAGTGCCTTTAATCACCTTCCATAGGGATACCAGCATTCATTCACTACAGCCCATCATGCTCGAGCTCTTGAGCTGAAGGAAATGACCAAATGAGGCTGCCAAGTTATATCAACACATTGATTGATGTATTGATTGGCTGGTATCACTGAGGTGGGACAGACTCAGGCAAAAATAATTGACCACGTGGGAAAAAGAAACCTGCAGGGTGTCAAGAGTGTGGATGCAGGCTCTTCTTGGTAGTGCCACACAATAGGACAAGAGACAATGGGTAGAAAGCAGAACACAGGAAGTTTCACCTGAACATTCTTTATCTTGGGGTGAGTCAGCGCTGGAACAGGTAGCCTAGAGAGGCTGTGGAGTGAATATCTCTTTCCCTGAAAATGTGCAAAAACTGTCTGGACACAATCCCAAATAACATACTCGGGGGGGACCCTGGTTTAGCAGGGAGATTAGACCTCCACTGGTGCTTTCCAGACAATTTTGGTCCAGCAAGATCTACTGGACTGATGGCTTTCAATATTTTCAAATTTGTGATAAAATCTACAAAATTATAAATCATTACCCCTGTCACTTCCACAGTGGTAATTTTATAACACAGTAATTACAAAGAATATGGAGAGAATTCTGAATTTTGGAGTCAATATTTTGTCACAAAATTGCCAGATATATATATATATACACATAAATATACACTAATTCACAAATATGCTTAAAAGGGTTAAGAAAATTGTTCATTTGCATTTCACAAAGTGCAGAAATTTCTATTTTGTTTGGTCTCTCTGTCCCTCTCTAAAAAGCTATTTCTTAAGCCATAAAACTGCTAAAAAGGTCGATGAAGGAAAAGCCTTTTTGTAAAAAACATTAAAACAAGGTCCCTTGAACAAGTACCAGACAGTAAAGAGATAATGCAGGACTTTGGAAACAGACGGCAGTACTTAATCTTGAAATAAAATATTGAATTTTACTATATTTGGGGCTACTGAGATTTTGAAAATATTTCATACCTCATTTTCTTTGAGAGTTATTTAGTCTCAGTGAAGTACTAAAGCTAAAACCATAATGATTTCATGGCAAATTGCCAGAATAATTTTATTTAACTACTTTGCATCTGGTTATTTGTCCTTTTTTGGTTGATTACTTCTGTAATGACTAGACAGTCAGGTCTGGAGGTACAGGTATTTCAGTAACAGCATACTTTGATTAAAACAATTTTTCTGCTTTGCTGGTGAAAAAAGTAGGGGGAAAAAAAAACAAACTGAAAAGCAAAGAAAGACACTTTGCCAAACTATAACTGACCATCACCATTACTGAAAAAAGAACTCAAAAGGAAAAAGAAAAAGAAAAAAAAGAAGATAGGAATAAAACTTCCCAGAATGACTTTTCAGATGTGACAAATTCACAGCCCTGTGTCAGATGATAGCCTCAGAACAATTAACCTAGCTGTAGTAGATGAGATTTTTCAAATTTAGATATTCAAACTGAAGAATATATGCATTAGATTCCTCACAAAACCTGACGTCCGAAACTATTACATTCCATTGTTTTATTCCATAGGTACTTGAAGATGCAAGAAATACAAAGTTAGATGCAAAGTTGCACTTTAGAAAGGTCCAACTTTGATGTAAGGCCTTAGAGCATAAATAAACCTTGTGAGTTAGTGTGGGGAAACAATAGTATGTTCTATATCTATTGTGTAAATCATAACCCAAACAAATACTTAGTTCATCACATACTGGGCAACATTTTCAGAAATATCTGTCCCGTAAAATTACATGAGCTCTTTTTTAAAATTTGTTTTATTTTTCACTTTAATGGCTGTACCTATCCTTATTTCCTTCTTTAAGAAAATTGAATGAAATTGATACATATATTTAAAAAATTATAATATACTTAACAAATTTAACAAAATCAGGCACAGAGATTTTTAGAGGGTAATTTCTGAAAGACTACAAAAAATAATGTAATGTGGGCTATTCTAGCGCAATTACCATACTTTTTGAGTTTACAGAACCTTCCACTTTTAAAAAGTAAATGATATCCTAATTCTACTGATTTGAAGTCTAGAGGCTGCCCTGTTTAAACCTGAAGCAATTACTCCATCTTATTGTCATCTCATCATTAATTCTCCACAGGTTAAACAAATTTGGATTAATGTTTGCAACTTCCACATTGCATCAGCAGCTCCTCCAGCATATTATCTTAAGACAAATTAATTAAGACGAAATAGTATTATAGTTATGCATTTTTGAGAAGAGAGAGATTCTGATATTGCTACTGAGTTATAATAATACTGCCAAAGCTATATATTAATATTTCAAGTGTTTCAATTCATTACTTTTAGGCTGATAACTTCCATATTAATAATATAGATTATAAAACATCCAAAGACATATGATTACATCAGGAGTGTCTCATAGACTTACACACAACTAGCTTTTGCATATTTATTTAAATTTTTTGTCCATGTATCATCTAATACATAAAAGCATGGACATGAACCATGTTTCTTAAATTCAATGTACTTGTTCAAAATGTTGATCATGTGTATCACAAGGAAAATGTAAACAGGTAGAAAGTCGATCTAAATGTTGAAAGAAGAGAATAGATTCTGTAAGACTTCAGTGAGAACAGGATCTTTAGGCAGAGTATTTCTTCTGTTGTTCCACCTGTAGCAACGACATGTAATTTTATTTATTTATATACTCTTCACCTCCTCAGATCTATCTTCCAAAGAGTTTGGATGCCGTTTACCTTAAAAAAAAAACAACCAAAGCCCCACCCAAATCAAAACAAATAAACAAACTAAAAGTAAGAAAATAGATTACACAGTCTGTGATATATTGTTTTGACTATATGGGGTCGAGGAAAACTGTAACTTTTGACAGAGAAACAGTAATAAGCCACACCACATAGGCTGAACTCCACGACATGCCAGCTGATAATGTGACTGCCTGAAGAAGACATCACAGCAAAATTTAAGACACATAAGCTTCAGAGCAAAAGGAGCTATCTGGGTGGTAATTGCTGGATAAGAGGAAAATTCCACATCCATGCATCACTCTCTAATACTGCACTGCAGCCCACAGATGAGCACCATTCAAGTATAAAACACTGGAAGAGTGATGGACTGAAGGATGTGAGTTTACTTCCTATCCTAGTCATGCCTTTCTTAAAATGTGAATAAATGAATTCCATAATAGAGATACTTGGATAACCTGCACCAAACTGTGCTATCTATCTGTATTCTTTCCTGCCCTCCCTCTTGAAATACAGAGTAGGCATTTCAATTTGTAAACTATCTTCAAAAAAAATATACTGGATGGTTTTTTAACTTTTATGACTTTTTATATTTTTCATGCACTCTGTCATCACCCATTCTAGCTGAAACTTTGCTTCTAACATTTTCTTTAAAATTAGATTTTATACTAACATTTTAACAGAAAAAAGACCTTTCTAAATTTCTAATAAGTAGCATTGGCTTTGCTAAACTGAGTTCATAAGAACATAATTTCTCAATATAATGGGAAGCTTTAGAGAAAATACATGACATTTCAAAAGAGAGTTCTTTTACAGAATGTATTTGTACTAGAGACATGTCTTTTAGATACTGTAACCACAGCTGCTCTGGTTTAGGACACTGAAGTTTCTCCAACAAAATTTTTTTCTCCTCAAGTCAAGCAAAACAACAATTCCACAGACAGAAACCAGTCCATTCCCTATATTTTTTCTACCTACATATGACATTTTCCAGACTACTAAATAGAAGCAGGAAATATATCTTTTATGTCACAGTGTAAAAATAATCTAAAAGAGATGTCAGGAATCCTCAGAAGTCCACTTAGTTCATAGATGGATGTAAAAAAGTGGCTTGTTGAGTTAGATGCTGCTTCTGAGATGAGAAAATGAAGGAATCTTGTAGTTATCTGAGGGAATCACCAAAACAAAACATAGCAAAAATTCCTAATTTTAGTCTGAAGTGCCACTGAGTGCTCACTTAATCTTGGTAGTATGATATTTTATATTAATTTTTATCCTCTGTCACTCATAATTTATAACATTTCACATTGTAAAAAGTAATTTAAAGGTGCAGCAGCAATTTAATACACAAAAAAAAAAAAATCCACTTCCTTAACTGTGGGTCACTTCACATGGTTAAGTCTTCATTATAGAAACATTGTCTTTGGCCATCATAGATAATAAGGTTTATCCAGACACACTGATCCACTGAATAACAAATGGTAAAACAGAACAATCAGAGACCTTTATGATGTACAGTCCCATGATATCAGATTGCCCCTTCTCCAGAAAGGAAAAGGCCTAAATATATAAGTAGAATTAAAACAGGAGATGATGATGTCCCCTCACTCCCTTTCCTTTCCAACCCTCTTTTTTACATTATATAAACTGCGATATGGAGACAGAAAGACAAGTAATTCTGCATGCTTTCTTCTGCTAAAATGAGGATCATTATAAAATTTTATTCTCCCATTCATTCAAGGTGAGAATGTACATTGAACAATATGAAGTTTTAAAACTTCAGATAAGACATATATTCAGTCACTTTACCACTTCAACCCCTTTTAAAACTACCTAAATCATCTTTCAGTATAATGCATACAAGCTGTTTTGAGGTTTGCATGCCATATAATCCTTCAAATATTTTTCAAGTTGACCCAGCAAAGATTCACTTAGAGAGAAAGCTTTATTTGCGCTTCCTTTAGGACTTGCTTCCATCCCAGATTTTTGAAAAATCCTAGACTGGAGTCTGATCTTAATCAACACAGAGCAAATTTAGCAGCACCAGTGACATTACTCAAAAAAAAAAAAATTGTAATAAAGCTGTAAATCAGCTTATTTCAAATGTGACAGAGTCAAGACCTTTAATTCAATTAATGTCTAAATAAGGCTTTCAGATTAGGATGAATCTTTTGTAATTTAAATTTGGTCACTACATACCCAGAAAAGAACATCAGTATTTGCAAGGTCAGCATTCTCTTATAGTAACTCTCGTATTTAATTTCAAATCTTTAGAAGGACTATAAAATGGAAACATTTCTTATTCATACTTTCAATTCAAAAATAGAACTTGTCCCAGGGCAATAAGCAAATTTTGAAAGTTCTTCAGATAATGTTAACATTCTATTTCATGTAGAAAGTAAATGTACAAATAATTTTTAGGAAGCCCTTCAAAAGGAATACATTCAGTGTTTTTCTAGAACATTACCATTTTATTCCATGACAAACCTGAGGTCCAGTAAAAGTGACAGCACAAGTATTTTACAAAGTTTCTGATCTTTTGAGATTTTTTGGCTCACAGAACCGGGCATATGATGCCAAGTCTTTTTAAACAGGATTTTAACTGGATGAGGTATGGATTTCAAATAATAGATTAACAACAATATATGTTTTGAGAAATCTCTTTAGATATGTTTCCAGATATAGAACAGGCATAGAAAGCTTATGACACTGTAAATACATTATAGTGCAGCATCCAGCTGTATATTTTTCTGCAAAAAATTACCCTAACAATGGAGCAAGACCCTTTTTTATTTCTGCTTCTACTCTTAGTTAATTCCACAATTGGCAAAATAAGAAATGTACCTATTTTAATTGGGAAGCTAATGTCAAAAGTGCAATCCAATTAAAAAATAGAACGCAGGTGGAACATAAAAACTCTTCAGCCACCCACTGATCAAATAATTACTAGGCAAGTGCTGTTATTATCATTGTTGGGTAGGGGTTTTTAATAAAGTAAAAGCTGAAAACTTCAGGTGATTATTAAATTCTTACCTCTACAAGTCCTGTAACAGAGATGAGACAGATAATGTATTTCTGATTCATCTTTTGTTATTCTTTAGGTTACAAATTTCTCTTAGTCTCTACAGCTTTACAAATTGTGGTGTAGCGTCTAAGATATTTAATATTTTCCCTGGGAAATGACATTGTTTCAAAGAAACGAATCTATCATGATTCAAATAGAAAAATATGTTTCTAAACATTGAGAAGAGAGAATTAATTAAGGAAACACAATAAATATCAAACCAGGTTGTCCTCCCATTGACTTATTTTCACAGCAGTACAATCTCATAATCTTTTATAGAACTTTTCCCAATTTACCATTGTCATAAGAAGTGTGGTGAACATCAACGAGGTATTACAATTCAGCAGAATTATAATACCAAAATGGAACGCTGAATGAAACTAAAGGAATTCACGAAAGCACCACCAGTGGAGGGAAGCAATTGTCTGCCATGTTGTCTTGCCATGTTGTCTGAAATTCCTCCCTATCAAACAGCATTGCAGTTAGGTGACAGGTACATTCAAAAAATTGCAGCAGCACTAGCTAGAAAAATATAAGTTTTAAATTTAATCCAAAATCAACTCTATATTTCCTTTTATGCAGTCATTGTTGATATCTATAAGCAGAAGAAAGTTAGTAGTAGTTTTCCTACTACTACTTATTTTAAAAAGTATGATACTGTTGTTGCAGGCCACCAGTCAGGTAATAATTAGCATTGACTCAAAAGATTCACAGCACATTGATCAGTTTCTTTATTATGAAGAAAACCATTGCTTTTATAGACAGTTACAATACACCTGGACCTAATTGAACCACCAATTCAAACACCATCTCCATTGGCTAATTAGGAAACCACCCTTTGGTAAACAAATCTCCATAACACATTCCACATGTTTGCAATAACAGGTGCAGCAAGTGAAGATAAGAATTGTTTCTCTTTTTTTTTTTCTCTGATCTCACAGCCTTCCCCATAAAGGTCTAGGAAAGTTTTGTGTTGCTCTCTGCCACAGCATACAATCAACAATAAATATATTGTATGGTCTATTCCTTTTATAATAGCAGGCCTTAATGACCACAGAACATGTTCTATCACTGCTTTAGTTGACCTGAAATTTATGGAGGGTCTAAGTATAAAGAGTATTAGTCCAAGAAGTCCACCAAACTCATGACTGTGAGGAGGAAGTAAATAGATTCCACAGTCTGTACCTGAGAAGCATTACATCTGAAAACCACAGGGTTTTGAATTATTCAAGAAAAAATTAACAGACAGAGAAGTTCCTAGCTGTTCACTATTTAACACAACTCATTTTGTTTACTTGAAGTAAAAATTGGTTAAGAGTAGATGTCTGTTGTGTTTTAAACCCAGCCAGAAGCCAAGCTCCAAACAGTTGCTCACCCAGACCCCCACCAGTGAGACTGGGAAGAGAATCAGAAGGGTATAAGTTAGAAAACTCATGGGATGAGATAAAGATGGAAAAAGTCATGCACACAAGCAAAGCAAAATCAGGAAATTATTCACTTTCCCAAAGGTAGGCAGGTACTCGGCCATCTTCAGAAGAGCCGAGCCCTGTCATGTACAAAAGTGATTTGGGAAGAAAAGCACCTCACTCCAAACAGCCCCCATTTCCTCCTTCTTCTCCCTACCCCCAGCTTTATATACTTTTCTAGCATATGTAAATTTTTCAGGATAACGTCATTAATGAATTTTGCCACATTGCTGCATATCCTTCTGTCCAGTATATAATTAACTATGTTAAATTACTAAAGAACAAGATACTTGGGTATGTTATGTACTCTGCACCAACTTCTTAGAATTATTCCTATAGTGAGATTATTTCTCTATACGGCTTCTATATGAGTGAAAGACCAAATAGGAAAATAATATGAAAAGCTGTGAATATCATTGTTATTTTATGTGCTTCTTTATGTTTTCACTTTAGAAGCTACACAGGACAGGAAGCTTCACGGGATTTGTAGGTACTTCTGAGCTGCTTATAAATAAAAGATGTGCAACTCCAACTGCAGTTCAAATCATACTAAGGGCTATCATGAAGGTCACTGTATACTCTCTCAAGGAATGTCTCTCATATTAGAAGATCCTTACTTAGAGCACATTCCCCCAAAAATAGTCAAAAAATGGCAAGGAAAACTTCCACAAATTAAAGAATTGCTACTCTCTTTTCATGCAAAATCCCACTGTGTGATGTCTCATTTATTCTGGCTTGTCTGTATTAGTTTCCTTACATGCAAAACAGAGATAACATTAGCCTCCCCAGGTGCATGAGGAGAGAATATGATGATAGATAGACTGTTAGTTAACATTCCTGGAACACTATCTTTGTGTAAAATATTCTAAGATAAATGGAAATAAATGGAAGAAGATGTCAATTGTCATAACAGAAAAATGCCATGGTTTTTAACCCACAGTTGAATCTACTTGTTTACACTCTGTACTGTAGAATATACAGTAATGTTACAAATATACAATATTTGATACTGAGACCGCTCTTTTAAATGAGTGAAGTCCAGAGGAATCAAACAATATTATGCAATTTTTCAGTACAATGCAGATTAGAATTGTGCAAGTCAAGTCACGCTGTGAAAATTTGCATGAGTCACGTACATTGTTGAGTTTTAAATTCACTCTGTCTACTCAGGCAAAAGTCTTGACATTGTCACTGCAAGTTAGCACACCAAAAACATTAATAATGCTGAAATAGCCATAGTAGAAATAGCATAAAAATGGTAAAGTGGGTGAAGAGATGGACAGAAAATAGTGGGAAATATTTTGTTGAAGAAATATTAATTACATTCTCCCAGATATTATTGTGTTCCCTTCTATATACTTTATCTCAAAGTGAAATACTGCAGAAGCTTGGAGGACTGCAGGTGGATTTGGAAATATCTCCAGAAGTAAGTAAAAAATAATTTTGAAATTAATCTAATTAGGAGGGGCATTATAACCTGATTCAGTGCAGAGACATATGGAAAGATTAAAGTCATTTAATGAATGTCAAAGAAAGCAGAGCCAGGCCAACTCACCATATTCATTCAGAAAATCAAGGTCAATAAAGCCTGAACAGAAAGAAATGTGAAAATTATCAATGTAAATATTTTTATAAAATGCCAGAAAGGCAGAATTTTTTTGAAATATGGGTCTCCTTGTCTTATTATAACCTCCTTTACTCTCTCACTCTCTTTCAGAAAAAATAAAGGAAAAGTAAGACATTATGTATAGTAATATTTTTTTTCTCTGTAAAAATCTTACAATGCTTTCTAAATAGGGAACCTTCAGGCACCATTCTTAGAGGTGCACTGCTTATATATCCATCCTAGCCTCACTTTTAAGGGGGACTGCATTGGGAATGTGTGCTGAGAAGGTAATAGTGAGGAAAGTCCCACATTCACCCCAGGTTTACTTTCAATTGGTTTTCCCATAGTCATTCCCAGTGGAGTTATTACAGGTACTGCCTGCCCGGGGATACCCAAAGTAAGATTGTGCAGAGCCACTATTTAAGCATAAAGCTTGTGGCCAAACCCCACAAGAGGCAGCAGGTTGGCTCCCCAGGCCCCAGGAATCTCTGTGGGGAAGCACAATTGACATCGGGTGGACAGGAGCAGCTATGACTAATGGTGTTCTGGGAAAGATCAAAAACATGACAAATTGTGTGTAAGGGTTTTATCATGTTTAGAAAATGTGTCATAAAGCGAAAGGAAGTATAGTTGTGGGATCCTGGAAAAAGTTTGTGTTGCTATAAAAAGCAACAGGAGTTGCAAAGTAAACAACCACCTAAAGAAAAGAGAAAAAGAAATAGATCGCAGACCTATGGTTTGGGATTTAGAGGTTTAGAGGCAATTTTAAAAAGTAAAAGAAAGTTTGTTTTAAAACATATTCAATTTTTTTCTCCTCAATGCAACAGGAAAATATAGTGCTTCAAAAAATCTGTGATAATATATAGGAAGCCTGCATGCTATGCATACTATTGCTTGGAAGGGAATAAGTAAATAGACCAAGGTTTTCACACAGGCCCCATAGTGATCTATAGCATTGTCAAAAGACACATAGAGCCAGATCAGGCAAGCAAAACCTCTAATAGGCAGTGCAGAGCCAGAGCAGCTCACACCACAAAGTGAACAACCCAACAGAACAGGGGACAGCACTTGGGCAGCATCTGGAAAACCCAACCTAGAACTGAGGCACGGCTGCAGGAGGTATGTGACACCCTCCTTACAAAATACAAGATGAGGATACTAGAGGAATAAATGCCATGGGGGAGCAAGGGGGTATGAGCTGTCAGTGCTGACAGATAAGGTGTTCTTTTCCTTTCACAGAGAAGAGAGGAGGGTTGTGAATACCGGTGCCGAGGAGGATGATCTGGAGCAGGGGCAATCAAACCTCCCCCTGCTGAATGCAGGCGAGCTGCCTTCAGGGAATTCTGCTCTTTCCATTCTGATCTATGAGCCAACTCAGGCACTCAGCCACTTTGAGTCATGCAGCTGCCCACTCATTCTGGATCCGTGTCAGAGATCTACAGTAAGGGAATTTGCTGGAGATGCCATAATCTCACAGTCAAAGAGTAGACTTTTCTCCTAGCTACCAGGAAATGCCATTTTTAGAGTGGTAACTTTATTAATCAGGTCCAAGTGAAGCCATTGAGCCACTTCTGTGAGTTACTGATACTTATTTTAAAGAGCTATTATAAAAACCTCCCATTTTAGCATAAGTGTAGAATACAGAAGCTTAAATTAAAATAAGGGAAAATACTGCAGTGAAATGGAAAGAAAGAAAGAAAATAGTGCAATTAACCTGAATATGAGGAGAGAATTTTGCCCCAGGGGAGCTGCTGGAAGAAATTGAGAAGGAAAGGTGATTATTTGTTCCTCTATTTCTCTGTTAAGGGCTTTAAGAATGGAAAGATTTTGTCATTAAGGCCAATGCTCACATTTGATAATGCTGGAACAAAGGTGTATGTAGGTAACTCAAGGGAGAAACATGCTCTGGGGAAAAGAACAAATATTTTTTGGTTTATTGTGAGCTTCCTCCTCAGTTCTAATTTCACTTCCAGTCTCATACTTCACTCCCCACCAAAACCAAATAAAGGATGCATATTACTACCACTAACTTATTGACTTAAGATTGCTTTTGATAATAGAAACTCAATATTCATCTGCATTAAATTAAGACAATAGATCTTCCCCAGATACCTTAGTTCACTTTTAAAACATTTATATATGGAATATCAATAATTATTATTTCAAAATAATACTTTAATTTAAAAAGGAGTCCAATTTCCTTTAGCAGTCAAAATAATTTCAAAGTGTCCATAGACAAATAAACTTCTATTGTCAATTAACTAAACTTAATTAGAATTATTATTAAATTATATTATTATCATTAAAATTATGTAGTTGCAAGCACTAAGTTATAGAGTTCTGCTTCCATCTTTTAGACATTATTACTGTTCAAGTGAAACAAGAACATTCATTTGAAAGATAAATTTTTAGAGGACAAAATGGAAAAATTCTGACTTAAATTACACAATGTGAAGAACATACAACAGAGGAGACATCCTCCTCTGGCTCCTAAAAAAATTAACATTATTTTCTTCTATTCATTTGCCTGTGCTTATAGCATTACTACTCTTTTACCAATCATTTCAGTACTTATCCCTAAATTTTTCACATAAAAAGAATGAAAATAAGGAGCTTGCATTTTAAATGTCTTAGCAATATGCTTTTCAGCTCGAAAGAAAGATCTAAGTGAACAGTTTCTTTTGATATCTGTCTCTCTTGGAATTGTGCCACATCTAGCAGTGTGAAAAATAAAGTAAATACAAGCTACATGTTAAGGAAAAAGAAAAAGGAAAAAAAATGGTTTCTGGTACAGAATAAAAGAAAATATGACATTATTACTTAGTATTTGCAGGGGGGAATGAATTATTAGATTCCAAATTGACTTCTACTGAAAAAATCAGTCCTTTCAGGTGAGGAAAGCTTTTTTACTTTTTTTCTAGGGAAACTAAAATGGTTTTAGGATGACTGAAACTGAAATCAGTATGTCAGCAAGCAAAAAAATTATAAAAATCCCAGCACCACTCAAGAAGCCTACTGTAATACAGCATTTTGGTGTGGCTATGTCCAGAGTGCCTAATTTTTAATCTTTTGGTACTGGAAGCAAACTGATAATTTCAAACTATTTTTGTTCTAAAGTTGCTGATATCCCATGATCATATAGGAGAAGAAATCTTTCTTTTCCTGTTTTTGAAACAGCTCTGCTGACAACTCTTCAATAGGAATGTAGCTATTTTATTAAAATATTGCTTTAATACAGTGTATTTTTTGTGTTAAGCAAACAGAGATTAAAATTTTTGGTGAAGCATCATGCAGTGGCATTTTTTCACTCAAGTGAAACTTGTTTGGGTTGATTTAATCTAAATAAAACATTGCTCTAACACACAAGTTTTTAAGGTTACTGGAATTTGGAATTCAACATATTGAACTGAATCACTTTCTTCCTTATTTAAAAGCTCTGTCATTAAAAACAGCCCCCACAAGAAATGACCAATTGCAATTATTTAGAAATATTGAAAATCCTTGTGATGTCAGGACTTACTCCAGGATTAAGGTTGCATCCATGCTTCTTTTATTACCATATCTTATTGCCTACTTCATTAAATTTTTCCTAAATAATAAATCTGAAGAGGAGTAACGTAATTTCCTCACCCTGTTCACTTACATAATCACAATCCTGTCAAACAATTAACTTCTAAATTAGAACTTAAAAATGCAACTATTTTTGAATTACCATATAGATTACAAGTTGTTCTGTCCAGCCTAGAACCTCTCAAGGAAACCATTACCAGACACTTAAAGAAGACACAATAAATATGCAGATATAGAATAATATTTCATGGTAGAATTACATTCATAAAGACTATAGAATTAGAAAAGAGAGCAATAGAAAACTGTTAATTGGAAATTAGCTTTCTTTCATGAAAAGTCTTTTTGTAAACTTTTGTAAACAACCCCATCAAAAACATTTGAACAGTTGACATGAAAGCATGGATAATTTTTTAAAAACTGAGGAAGTGCCTTATGACCTGAAAAAAGGCAGTCTGTCTGATGATAGTGCCACTGAGATGATAATGCTAAATTTATTACAAGTTTGCAGAGATAAATAAAGCTGATTTAATTTCTGACTTTACAAAGGTAAGCATATGACCAAAAAAAAAAAAAGACAGACAAAAAAATTCACTGACACAAAAAATCTGAATCTGCCTAAGAATCCAATTAAATGCATTGATATTTGTAAACAAAACAACCCCCCCAAAACCCTCCTCCCCTATATCACAATTTATTTTTTCTGTTGAAAACTATTAATTGGGAACATTCATTGGTATGAACAGGATAAACAGAAATTGTTTCCTACTTCTAAGTCAATTCAGATTTGGCATATGAACATGATAAATACTGTGGTGGAGGAATAATATGAGTAAAATATATTTTTCTGGTGCTGGGAGTCACTGGGAGTTGCTCAAAGAAAAGGCAATTTCTAGATAGAAAATGGTTATTAGGGCAGAATCTAAAGATATAACTGAACTGTACATATACTTGCTAATGCAAAGAATATATATCTCAGCCCACATATATGAACCAGGTAAATTATGAATAAATATTTATCAACAAAAATAGTACTGTAGGCAAGAGTGATGTGCAGTATTATTCTTCTGTCTGCCTTTGTTTTCTTCATCATTTAAGCATATTGTCACTTCCAGTTAAAGACCTGAAGAGATAAAGTATAAGAAAGGGATCTTGTTTTATTTTCTTTTGGCCATAATTGCTTTTAACAGAGCTAAAAGTAATCAGGGAGCTCCTTTCATACCATCATCCTTTACCATCCATTGAAACTTTGAGATAGAGTTCACTTTGTCATGAAGTCATAATCTGAAAAACATTGGAAATACTGACACAATTCAAAAACATGTCGGCTTTTTAGAAATATATGCTTTCCTAATATATTTTTTTTTTTTACTTTGAAAGTTAAATGCTTTGCAAGCTTGTTTAATGAAAACATGCAACTTTTTACCTAAAATATTTCTTAAAGTTTTGAAGTGGTAAATGAACTGATTGAGTATCATGAAATGTGTAATTTTACTTATCTGAAAGATTGGATAATACTTGGTATGGAAAAAATTGAATAGAAAAAAATCCATCAAAAATTACAAGTTACAATTTTGATGGATAGGCATCCTGGAAAAAAACCAGCCAATCTAAAATCCCACCACACACTTGGCAGGCCTTACTTGGAATGATGTTATATTACGTATGTAAATGGGACAAAATATTTGATTAGATTGGTAGTATCATCTCTGATACAGAAAAAAAATGAAAGATGAAGGTAGAAATTTTATTTTTGTTAACCATAATGTAACAAACAGCAGTTTCCCTTTTGAAGAACAAGAGAGAGGGAGATGGGAAATGAGTCATTAGTAATTCTTAATGACCCACCTTCAGCTATTATACCATGGCAGCTGATTTGTTCCAAACCATTCCTCACAACAACGTAAGATTCTCTGGAGCAGCTATTACCTTTTCCACTATCAGAAAATGTTTATTTAATGCAGAAGTTCAAAGCAGATGGGGCTGTATGCAGTACAGCACCACACTGCAGGGTGGTAGAAGTCAAGCTGGAACCAAACTGAAACATATGGAAAGAGCTCAGGGGAACCACTTGGACAGTGCAACCAAAGAAAGCAGCAGGTGACCTGGGAAACAGAGAAACCCAAAAGTATGAGGAAGGAAGTTTCCCTCCATTTTCTTTACCCCTCCCCAACAGTTTGTAAAGAATTTTTGAACTATCTAGTAGAACAGATGTCACTAAACAATGTAATTAATTCAATTAATTGAAATGAAACATACATTCATAAAATAGGTTTAGATAATGTTACCTCTTTGCAGGTAAAAAGATAGATTAATCAGTGCTTTTTTTTTTATATGAAATTCAAATGAACAATTGAATTTAAGGATACATTTAATTTAAGAAGGACACAAATTAAGGAAAAAATTAATTTAAGCTATCAAGCATTTTTTCCTTGATATCTTTACTTCCAGACTATTAAGACAATCGAGAATCAAGACAGGAATCTGAATTACCCAATCACAATAGGGCAAAACAAAGAATCAGTTTCTTTAAATAATTTCCAGCATTACCTTGAGCAGATAATATAATATGAGGCAGCAACTGCTCCTTAGGACATAGGGGATGCAAAAGACAAAACAGAAAATTAAATCATTGAGTGTCACCTCCTCCTTCTCCAGCAAGACTCTTCAAGACTTCTCTATAATTTTGACTCCTGAAATTCTCACACTTTCCTGAATAGTGAGCTACAGAACCAGAGCAAAGCAGTGCAAGTGATCTCATTAAATCCTCCTTTACTCAAGTCATGACAGATCAGCACAATATCTAAATCACTTTAATTCTCCCTACTGAGAGTCTGATAATAGAAAAATATGCTCATCTGCAAATTTCTTATACAGATGAAGACACATTGTAATTGACCGGGTGACCTCTGAAAAATTATGCTGTTTCCACCTCCTACTTGTGACCCTCCCAAGTATCTATAATTCTACAGAGCTGTGTCAGCATAAAATGCATGAAATTGTATTTTAAAACTGTGACAGTTTTCAGGCTTTCTAGGTGCTTTATAACATATTTTTAATGAAAATTTACTCATGTAAAGACATTCTTATAAACTCAAGGTTTTGCATGTACATGTAGAAAAGTTCCAAAGAAGCTTACATTCATCATTCATAGAATTCACCACACTTATAAAAATACAGTTTTATAAAAGCACTATGCAGTTCAACCAGAAGTAACCTACTCACTGTGTTGTAAGAAAAGAGGTTTACTTTCCTTAAATGTAGCAACAAGAAGGCCAGACAGTGCGCAAAAAAATGGAGAAAAATAATAAAAGAACTCCCACTACATGCAAAAAAAAAGATAAAAACAAGAAAAGGAAAAAGCCTGTAGGAACCTGGAGGAGCGTTTTTTGCTCTTAGAGGAGCACAAACAAAACCATACCTCTCCTGTTTTTAACAATTATTATGTTCCCATTAATAGCTCAAGCAAAACTGTACAATGGGTAAAAACCACAGTTTAACCACTGTTAAAACCACTGCTTTCATAGCTATTGGCTACAAGAGTCTTGGAATACAGATTCTTTATAAGTGAAAGCTATAAATATATTGAAAAAAAATTAGACTCAATTTTCATCACTAGTTTTCCTGAAAAAATCTGACATCTACTCTGGAAATAGGAAATACCTAATAGAGATATATGACTCGTTACTTCCTGTACATTTTAATATTTTCAAGAATTTAGGAACTAAAATCCTGTATGTTCTTTAATAATTTATTTCAAAGTAATGCAACAATGAAATAAACATTTATACACGTTTTCCTTGCAAGAAATTCTTAGCCTCTCTCCCAGGGCACATCTGAATGTGACTGTGGGATGTATGAACAATGAAATTTTCTGGACATTTTTGTGTCAAAACTGTTGAGCATTTCCTTCTGAAAATCAGCTCAGCACAAACATTGAAGCTTAGGTAACATGAAAAATTCTGAATCCAAGTCCTTGAATTTATTGAGATTACAAAATATTTTTCATACCACATGAAGGTTTTTTATGTGCATCCCCTTAGATCAGAGAAACAATGGCCTTCTCACTTTAATTTTAAGCTATACTTTCCAAACCGAGATGGTCACTTAATTTCAAGATTGTTCTCGTTTATTTGAGGAGGAAGGGGGGGGGGGCAGGGGGGCACAGTATTTTCCCCTCCAGAACTCCTTTACATAAGGAAAGATTGACCACAACCCAGAAAAGATCACAACAATCTATATGCTGAAATCATTAGACTGTTAAATCATGAATTTCAAGATCTGTAACTAATGATTATTTATTAAACAGAGAATATTTGCCAGAAGTTCAAATTGCAGTAAATAAAGTCCTAAAGATCATAAGTTTAATGATGTTTGCCTACGCAGCCTGCTTTTCATCGTGAGCTTTAAAGTGCCAAACAGTTTTCTGATGAATAGAAAGTCAGGCAAAAACAGCTGAACAGGGATAAAATACTCCAAAAGACAACATACAAACCACAAGCCTTAGACATGATCAGAGCTGACTCAAAATGAGATTCAAGAGCTACTGAAATATGAGTTAATAAAAGCAACAGGACTAATGCACTTTGTGATATACACAGGCTGAAATTAAGACCAGAGTGGGAGGAAGGGAATTAACTGAGCTCAAACACAAGGCTCTTCACTTTCCCTTTGGGAAAAATATAATTTGAAAGATTAGAACAGGAGAAGTGATGAAGAGAGGAAAGCAGTAGGGAAAAACAATTTTGCAAAAAAAGTGACAAGTATGTCCCCTCTCAATAAGGATCAAGTCTAGCAAAAAAAAAAAAATTCTTTCTCATTCAGTTTAGTGCCAAAACAGTGCATAAAGACAGCATTTGAATTATGAATAACGTATGAATAACATCAATAGCCTGAAAGTGAATTTTCTTGTCTTTTCAAAAAGCCCTCAAGAGACATCACACAATCTTCTTCAATTTTGCTCCAAATGGCAAAATGACTTGTGGACTCAGCAAATGTGCACAGCTTGATCAGGCATGTGATACCTCTGGAAAAAGTGGTGGAAAGAATGGGGAAAAGGAAACAGATACAGGGATCCAAACAGACAGGCAACTGGCATGGACATCAAGCAGACTAATTCTTGCCACACAAACAATGAAAAAGTAAGAACCTTCCAGTTCAAAGTATCTTCTTTAGTGTAGTATCACATTTCTTTTTTGAAAATTTCAACCAAAAAAAACCCCAAAACCTCATGTCTACAACCATGATTAAAATCATGACACATCAAATTAGCAATCAGTTATTACAGATTCTAAAATCAGAAAAATTGTCAGTAACTTTATCTTTCAAGATGAAATAAAGTGATTTAGTTCACTCTATTCAGGTAAAGTTGAGGGTTCTGAGATTATAACTGCTTGGACCTGTGAATTAAAATGTAAAGATTAAAGTGAATCTTTAAGTATATAATAATGTGCAAATAAAGAGCACACCCTGACTAATCAAAGGGTGGTTAGGGTTGGAAGGGACTTCTGGAGATCACCTAGTCCAACCCCTCTGACAAGGCAGGGTCAATTAAATGACAGATCTGGGGCAGAGCTGCCCAAACCACATGGAAGACCAGAAGCATAAGGAGTGTTCACAGCACCTTCAGGGCTGGACACCCCAGCCTGGGAGTAGAATTGGAGAAGCCCATTTGCAGCTGGTGAAGCACTGGGCTGGACTAGAGATGTCAGGCCCTCTTCAGGGCTCTCTTGATATACAGTGTTGAGCAAAGGATTAGATTCCCCTATGAATTTCATTCCCTATTTATGCTGCCTCAAGCACACAGACTAAACTCTTCCAGGAGCAATGGTCTATTCTGCATGCTGGCAGTGTCACATGAGCACAGTCTTGGTCAAAAAGTTACAATTTAGAATTAACAATTTTGAATACAGGACACATTCTGAGGGTAGAGAGAGAAACATGCAGTATCTAGAAGACAGTATGTGGAGGAGGTCAGGGGACTCCTGAATGTAGACTTAGAGGGATGCAGGAAGAAAGAGGACAAAGAATTCACAAAAGACCGACCCTTAGCAGTAGTATCTTGCCTTTGAGTGCTTACATGTACAACCCCCAGGGAATTTAACATAGAATTCTTAACCTCCACTTTGTAAACATAAATAAAAATGAGCACACAAACACTTGGAAATTTCCAGTGTCCGATTAAAGTGATTTTCACAATGTAAATAAATAACAGTCTTTCCCTGCTTCTGTTGATTCCAGGTTCCTTTTATTCCCCTTAAAACAAATCAAGATTTTGATTATTTAAGGAAATTACAACAGCAATTTTATGCAGTTCCCTTCCATCTCCAGTGAAGCATACAATGTCCAATATTAACACAGCCTTCTGTACAATAAAACATTACAAAAATTATGTATCATTTTCCCTTAGTAAAACTTGCCACCACCAGCAGCCCTGAATCTGACAATTGTAATTACAATTCAAGGATTTTATTGTCAAATACATTCCACAGATAAATAATTCTTGCCTTTTCAATGATTCTGACTGATGTGCTGAGCATGGAGTCATCTCTTAAAAGCTGGAACGTATGGGGTAATGCAGATTCTCTTGCCTTTTTACACGCTATCCAAAGGCTTTTTGCAAATGCATTTTTTTAGTGCTTGTTTCTTATTTGTATGGCTTATTTTACATGAATCTGCACTGCTTTGCAGCAAATCAGATTCAAGTATATCATTTGCGAGCTACATACAAAGGCAGCACTAAGAGCATTAATCTGTTCTTTTCAGCATGCTAGGTCTCAAGAAGCTCCTACAATCTAGCATTAGCAAGCTATTTATTTCATTTACCTTCTTAATGACTGAAGAAAAAAAATTTGAAAATTATGATTGCTTGTTTGTTAATGATAGGGTGCTGTGGTTAACCACCGGAAAAACTATTAAGCATCGTAAAATTGTCCTTGGAATTTGACACTTTTAATATCTCTGATGTGCCATACTAGTAATGCAATAGAACTAGAAAGATCAATAAAGGTTTCACCTAACTCCCAATTAGATAATTTAATGGATTTGAGGAAGAAAATAAAAGTTAACTTGAAAAGATAGAAATCTGAGTATTAAAAATAATTTAGATTATTGAACAGTGAAAGGTGATATGGGTTGAGTTTTGCTATTTTATTATCATAATTTAGCTGCCTTATAAAAACATGGACCTACTTATTTTTTTTGTGTATTGCCTATGTTTTTGTCCAGCTAGGAAAGTTGCTTGCTAGATTACCAATTATCTTCACAAAAATGGAAAACGAAAGATTTTTTTGATAGATTTTGATATTTTCCTTGCTCTTCGCATAGGGAGCCTTGCAGAAGACACTGTGCTGAGGAGCTGCTGACCTTGAAGAGTCCATGCCTCCTCTGCTTGTACTCTGGGCTGGAGCAGGCTGTATGCAGCACAAGTAGCCACTGCAGGGGAACCTGCTGGCATGGCCAATGCCAGCCTGTGCTGCAGCAGTAGGTGGTAGGGCAGAGGGAACATCCCAGCCTGTCAGGAAACTCTTGACAGCTGAACAGTTTCCCAAAATAACCTGTAACTTTTCCTATGCTTGGGAACAGAAGAGTCGATACAGATCAAGAGGCGCAGCGAAGTGATTCTGACTGGGGGGCTGCTGCACCTCAAGGAGTCAGTGATCCACATCACAGCTGACCTGAGGCCCGTGCTGTGCTGGGCCACCTGTCCAGTGTGGCTTCAGGATGTGTGGTGCTGCTCAAACACCTTGCTTGCAGGACAAACTCAGCCAGCTCATCATGACAGAAGAGTATGCAGGCAGCTCCCCCTTGGTGCTGCAATTGCACCACCTGTATGACCTCACTTTTAACTAGAAGTGCTGTAAGAAGCCTTCATGAGAACATCCTATATGAATGGAGATGTTTGCGTGTTAGAAAATTATATATATAGCTCAAAGGATCAGAAGGGAAGAACCTCTCTCCTTGGACAGGATCTCTACAGCCTGCTATGGATATCAATCGTGGTATCTCTGATGATGCAAGAACAGTATGTTCCCAACATTGAAAGGGACACCAGATTTATTCCAATAGCCTTCTCTAGAGGGCAGATTAGGAAAAAGAAAATAATTATCCCTATATTATTAAAAAGGCTACTTTATTTAACTACTTGTTGTTGACTCATCTTTCACACTGCACCTCAGTGTCTGAGGCTTAGAACTTTGATACAATATTTTTTGCCAAGAAAAAGAACAAGGAAAATCTCAAAATCTAAACATTTTTATAAGAACTTTGCCAGCAGATCACTACAAGTAGATTTCATTTTTGATTATGTATGTCACTACCTTTCCCCCTACTTTCATCCTGCCCAAAAATCTTGATTAACCTTTGACTACTCAATTCTCAGCTAATGAACTCTGCAATTAGCATTGGAAGCTTAGTTCTGCAAAGAACAAGAAATGATACTATAATATAAACTTACTGTCACAGCAATCTGGAACATCTGACGTGAAGGTATTTGGGACCAAAGTGGGACCCCCCAGATAAGAATTAGGTTTTTGAATAAGTAATTCAGAAGAGCACCAATGCTGGTATGTGACCAGATGCAACCTAATTTAGCTGTAGGAAATGATTAGGAAAGTGAGAGCTCTTGAATAATGTCCCTTTCCTAGGCTTTGTCTCCATGTTTTGTAGTACTTACAGACACTTCACCACATAAAAACTTCAGCTCTGAACTTGCAGGTGGAGAGGCCTAGCAGGCAATTAGTTTCTTTTTTTCCAGATAAAGACACAGGAGAGTAGAGAGTAAATGAGCAAATAGACTTTGCCCAAAATCTTGGGCTTGTGCATGAGATTGAAGCCAAACTGCTGGATAGCATTGGGATTAAGACACTGCAGAGAAAGAAAACTTCAATTATAAATAAGACTATGGATGTAAGAAAGCTCACAGGTTTTAAGTATTTGGCACAATTTTGAACATCCAAATTCTGGACTTAAATAAAATGAAAGCATCTAAAATTCAGTTTAAAAAACCAACTCCTGTCACAGATTTAAACATTAACATATAGAAAGAACAGACTAGAGGTCTTGAAATTAGTTTAGTAGTTTATCAGTAAATATCAAAGTATCTCTGTGTGAATTACAGATCATGAGAAGCTCCTGTTCTCCCATATTTTACACATCTATGTGTTATGCATGATTAGACTAAAAAGAGAAATCTTATGAAGTCTACATGTATTGTTTCGTATAAATATGCAGTAAGAGCTATGATTATGCTCACTAATTTCTTTGAGGACTGACACACTAAAAATCTAATTAAAGCTAACTACAAAGCTAATTAATGGCAGAAGGTATTGCAATTTACAGATGAAACATCAAAATAACTTGGAATACAGGCAGATTTTTGGAGTTTATGAAGTTTATATACTGCAAATCTACTGAACGGGTTTATGTTCTCTGTAAGCACTTCATTTCATGGCTCTCAATTTTTACAAGGCACTCTGGAAAAAAAAATCAGTTTTTATATCTGAGAACACTCATGAATATTATGTAAGAGATGAAGATATAACCATAAAATTCTCTTGGCATTCTCCATACTGTCACCCTCACCTCTCAGTTTGGTTTTGTTAGGGTTTTTTTTTTTTTTCCACCTTTGAGGTAGGAGAACATTTTTACAAAGTGTACAGAAATAAGCAGACATCAAATCTTCCCTTTGAATAGCTTGAGTAACACTCAAGCCCTTGAAAAAGAACTGCAGATTGTGTTATGGAGGGTGCTACAGAAGAGAAAAGAAATTCTTGAAGTGATGTAAACATCATTTAAAGAACCTTTGAAGCTCACTACAAGTTCAAATCCAAAAACCCCTGTAAACTAACATTCAGTATTTTCAAAATATTTGCATTGCATACATCAACTTTATTCAGGTGAAAGACTAGCTTTTAGAAGGAAGAGAAAAACCCCATCTATTAGTGGAATAAAGTCTTTTATTTGCCTTATCTATTTCAGATAAAAGTTGACTTCTAAACAGTTAAATAGTTCAGCAAACATTTCAGCCCATATGCCTTTGCTCAAGTGGATATGTTGGTACTGATTTCATTAGCAAAAGAAACAAAAGATTGTGGAAACAGAAAAAAACCCTGGGTGACTGTGGAAAGAGAGGGACTGAGCAGAAGAATGCTTAGCTCTTCCACAAAGTCCTTCCTTAACAGAACAGTCAGACATAAATATAGAACTGAAAATTTTAATTCAATATAAAATATTGAATTAAATTCTGGTCTCCGACTAGATCAGGATTTACATCAATCTTTATTGATATAAACAACAAGACAACATAGTTTGGAACACAGGGACGACCTGGTTCCCAATCAGTTTAAACAAAATACTAAACCTGAATTAAAAAATACACTGTGGAGATATTAGATACACATATAACACATATTATACATATATCAACAATATAATACAACAATGTAATATAAAATACCCAAATAATTTAAGAAATGTCATATTCCTTTGATAAAATAAACATATTAACTAATAAATACATTTTTAGTCTCCAGAAAAACCCATTCAAAATATGAACTATTATAATCATTCTTTGCCATTGTCTGTATAAGCTGTCTTTGAAAAGGGGCCTAGCATTTATTCATTCCTTGTCCAAACTAAAACAAAATTGCATATGAATTATGGATAGCAGAAGGAGGATTGCATGATATCCAGAAGTGTAACTCAGGGAAGTCCCTGTTTTAACAATTCTTTATGATTTATTTTACCAGTTGCACATATTGATTGCAAAGCATCGCTTAAGCATATGCATGACCATACTAGGTATGATTCTATTGGTCTCAAATCACTTTGTTAGAATTGCATCAGAAAATTCTATTACTTGTTATAACATTTATTGTTACCAATCTGTCTTAACCTTACTCTTTATTGCAGACAAAAAGTAATTGTAGCTCACGACTCTACATTAACAGAAATGTCCCACCTGTAATTTAATTTCTGAACAAGGTCAGTATAACCTTTCACATTTAGTTTCTGTGTTGTAAACAATGCAATTTGTTTATGCCACACAAGCTGCCTAAGTTTGCACTGCTTACATTTCTTCACTGTTAAGTCACTTGAACATAATAAGCCCTTCCTTATTCTAGGTCTCAATGGATCCTAAAGTTTTGAAATAGCCTTCTAAAGAGTACAAATATTTCACCATTCATTTGCACCAGTGCCAGACCTACAGGCAACAGTATATTTCAAACTAGTAACAGGGTCTCTCCTCAAAAGAACCTCCCTGTAGGAGATGAAACATTAAGATAAAATAAAAACAACTGTAGTGGAGGTGATAAAGGGTGCATCTATCTTGAGGATTTAAAGGAGACCCACAATCTACAACTGAGTGCAATGAAAGACAGAAGATCGAAGAAATAGAAGCTTTTTTAATGGGGCTTTGCTATTGTGACACAGCTCATGATGATAAAGTCAGGAGAGTCACAGGCAGAATACATGAGGTGCTGAATAGTGAGAATGACTCATCTGGGGGCCACATGGTGGATCCCATCTCAAAAGCACAACAGGAAGGCAGCAGTGTAACAGGCTGAAGTAACAGCAGAGAATTTGAATACCTGCAACAGTCTTTCGAAGATGTCATAGTCTCTTCTCAATTAAAATTATCTTTATTGGTATAAAGAGCTTTAAAAATATGTGTCAAAACAGAGATTTTTTTTCAATATGTTAATAATTATTCTATTAATTGCTTGCCCTAAAGAGTGAGATTAGTACCAATAGGACAACACTGAAAGTAGGACATCACTGTAGTGAAAAATGTGACTTAGAAAAAGCAAGTCCCATTTAACTACTGAAGCCTGAAAAAATATTTTTCTAAAGATGCAATGCTTTGTCTCACTACATACCTCCACTCCTTCATTTTGGAGATGCTCTACTATTACCCAAGAAGTTTTTAAAGAGTCAGGGTGCAGAATCAATGTTTCTAAATGCACAAACAAGAAAACCATTACAAGTCGTTTTGAAGAACCAATACAACCACTGCAATGAGAAAAGACTCCGTCAGCTGTACATTTCAGAGACTTTATCATGCTAATAGTTCCATAATCACAGGCTTGAATTCGGGTACCTTTCTGAAAGGCCTTAACATTAGGCAAGAAAAGTAACAAGGATTGCCTGTTTCTACCTTTTCAGAGGTGCATGTTAGATGTCAATACCTGTGGGAGGAAAACTTTTCTGAGAGGGATCTAGCCAAGCTACTCTAAAGGTTTTTATTTTTAACAGCAGTTTACAGTGTATATAAAATTAGACTTATTGAAGTAATCCTTCTATGTTGCCTTTATTTCTTAAGTAATATAATAATGCAACATCCTGTTTAAAGTCAGAAAGGGAATAACTCCTTCTCAGAACCACAGACAAAAGTGAATTTGCTTTCACAGATTTCAGCAAAAATTTGAAAATGAAAGTTTATGACAAAAAGAAGATGATTCTGGTTCTGAGCAAGACAAATAAAAATTGAGGGAAAAAAAAGAAATAACTGCAAATACTGCAATATCATGATAAAAATAATTTCTATAAAAACCTACCACAGCTATAGCAAGGATTAAAAAAAGTCAAAGTAACAGACTATTTTTTTTACTTTTCTATTAAATACATAGTAGATATTAAACCAATAATTCATAATAAACTTAATAGCTAGTCTCAGGAAAGTGGGAAAATAAAACAGCAGGAAATAGGAAATTATGCATGAAATTATATTATCTAAACCCCCCAGTGCATCTGGATTTTATACCCACATTGTATAGAATACTGTAGTAGATGTTGTGGGTCCCTGGGCAATTTGCACTGGACCTAACGATGCTTCATCAACTACCATAAGGATGTAAATTTTACCTCTTGTCTATTTATTTTTCCTCTACTTAGCAAGGGAATAGCACTAAAGCTTAGTGTGGTGTTGCAACAGTGTTGCAAAACGCCAGTGAAATATTTTGTTTTTAAAACAAGCAGGCTGCCTGCCGGATTCATTGTCATTGCTCCTGTTGTATGTGTGAATGGAAGCGCTAAGGAATGCCTTGTCCAGGTGAGCTTACCTACCCTGCACCTCCTTCACACCATCAGGGATCCAGGTAGGGTTCATGATTGAATGATTGCTCCATCCTTAATTTCCTACATGAGGTGTTGACTTCGGCTGGCTGCCCAGCACCAGCTCAGCCATTTGCTCACTCTCTGTCCTTCCCAGGACAAGGAGGAAATGCCTTTCTACCCAGTCATTCTCAGACTTAATGTTTACAGGGTTGTTCCCCTTCACTCTTCTTTGTGAAATGCCAATGCATTCAGGCATTGCAGACTTCTTGGTTATCTGCTTTAAACTGCACCAATGCCTCTTAAATTTCATCACTCATAATCTTCCAGTCTGACTTTTCCCCTCTTCCCACCACCACTACCTTTCTCCCCTTGCTCTCCCCCCAGTTCTTGTGCTTTCTACTTAATTCTTCACATTCAAAAGATACATGAAGTGCAAAAGCCTTACGTCAAGGGATGCTGTCAATTATATATTTACATCTAGGAACAGGGTTTGGTTACTGTTGCAAAAAACATGTCATTCAAGTGCAGCCTCATTTCTTACATAAAAATAACCCAGCAATTTGTTCATTTAGTCCTTTCTGTGTTTAAGACTCTCCTTATCAAAGAAGCCTTCAATATTTCTTGTCTATTACTGAAAATTACTTTTTTGAAATTTGGTTCAGGATTAGACATCAAAGGTTTACTACCTCAGATGGCATGTGTCAAAGTTTTTTGAAATCACTTAAAAACTACTATTTGCAATTATTTTCTCCTAAAAAAATAAGCTTTATAAATGCCACCTCATACAGAAAATATTAGAAGATTACCACTGTTCTAGTCTTTCAGTTTGTTAAGCATATTTTGCAACATTGCCAATTATATTCCAAGTTAATGATATCTTTCATATCGTCCTATAAGCAGGACATCACAGACACCATTTAAAGCCATGGATGAGACAGTGAATTCCAGAAATCACAATTTTTGTATAGCATTGAATAATCCTGAATTTGTAAATTATACATGGGTCCTCAATGCCTCAGGATTAGAGACTCTGAAGTCTGAATAGAGCTATGAGGCACGCATGTGCACATTAGAAATCAAGGCTAGTGAAATTGCTTCTCGAGTTTTCAAAATAAATGTATCAAAATCAGCAGTCTTAAAATTGGAACTGATGCATTCTCACATTAATAAAGGCCACTGTTATAAATCCTGCCCACCTGCAAAGACCTAGCTCTGATTATTTCTGTATTGAAGAAACTTACAAAACCTGAAAATTTACAAAAAAATAAAAAACATTACTAGCTGTTCAGTGTCTCAGCATTTGGATAACACAAACTCATTTCCCTACTTTAATTTCTAGACACAATCATGTACACAAAGATGTATGGAAATAATAAGTTTTCACTGAGGAAAATATGTTTTCTTTTTAAAAATCTTATGTAGTACTTTTTAAAGCATGAAAATAAATGTAAACAGCTATAAAAGAGAAATGCAAAGAAAGGAACAAATTTATTAAACAGCTTCCTTTGCTCAGCATATCTGCAGATAAAAATAGAGGGTGGACAAGGAGTGGATAATTTGAAAGCCTATCCCCTTTAAAAGGTTGGATCAGGCCTTCTGGCTCCCTGTACCTTCTAAAATCCCCTACTATTGAATAGACACTCCAAAAGCTTATTTTCAGTCAACACTGTAATTAACACTATTTTACAGAGAATCTTTTCAGCAGATATTTGTTAAACTGTTGTTTTCTGGAGTATTTTTAGGTCCTGCTATACTCAGGGATATTTTCTCTTTAAATCTTGGGAAATCAAATAAGTAGGTACAGAATTTACCCAATACTATAATAATGTTCGTAGTCATCTCTAAATTATCATTTGGAAATAAATATCAGTAGGAAGTATCAGTTACCCCACTATTACCTGAAAAGTAGTGTTCATGGATAAGTGTCTCAAGCATTTAGCTGTCCACATATGTTATAGCATCTCAAGGTGGCATGCCAAACTGTGATAGAAAATTACTTAATTTTTAAAGGACAAGCCCCAACATCAGTTTCTCAAACAGATAATATGCAAATGAGCCAAGCACTGAAGTACTTACTGTCAAAAGTATAATGCAGTTGGTTTAAATTAATCCAACAGCAATGTGACAAAATGTACTTGAGGAAGAAAAAATATTTTTCTACACAAACTGTCAGAAAATACCTCAACAATGTCTCTAGTAAACTATGCTATGAGGTCTTCAAATTATTAAGGTCTTTTCTTCTTCCACAAAAATAAGGCTTACTTTTGTATCTGAAATTATCTTTAGAGGTGGGAGGGTAAGGAAGTGTGGAGGGGATCCAGACTACCCTTTGTCTATCTACCATGTGTAACACATAGTCAAACTTTAAATATAAAATAATAAATAAATATACTTATGCATTTAGCTTTTCATATTTCACCTGAGTAATGACTTCGCAGATGCATAAGGTGAAATATCTATAAACATCAGCAAAGAAATGTTTCCTCTAGCTCATCACAAATTGGTGGATTCCACAAGACAAATGCATAGAGAATGCTCTTGGTTGAAGGAGTATTTTGCACTGTTTTATTGTCCATGTCTTATTTTTGAAAGGGTGAGCAGATGGAACTAAACATGTGGAGCAGCAGTAGTGGGGATTGTTGAGTAAAAAACTCCTCAGTATTATTCCTAGGCTTTGAAAAATCAAGACACATTATTGAGTCTTGATCTTTTTCCCCCTCTGGCACATCTTGATATGCCATCTACAACATTTTTGAATGTTCAGTTTGTTTTGACTTATTCCCAAATTGAACAAATTAGTTCCCAGACGATCAGTTTTCCATTAATTCCCAGACCATTCTGATTATCATTAAAGTATATAGTTTAGCTTTAAAGGCTATGTAGACTTCAAAGAAGAATGGCAATCTAGAGGTGAAAAAGCTGATTCTGTGCAATTACAATAACAGTTTCCTTTGGACAGCTGAAAATATTAACATCCTGTTGCAAGCATATGCTGATGGATCAGAGGTTCATTGGCAAGTAAGTTAGAGATGTCAGACAATTTTGAGAAAACAAACATGTTTTCTCTGATACGGGCATGATCCTTTGACTGCCAGTGTATCAGAAACAAGTATGAAGATGAAGAGAGGAGAAGAAGAAAATAAAAATGGATTTAAGCTAAGACAATAATTTCAGCAGAAATTACTTCATATGAAAATTCTAGGACAACCCAAAGTAATCCTGTCTGTCTTCCTGTTACCTCTCATGTCAGCATTTGTATTAAATGAGGAAAAATACTCAGAAAAAGCATTAAGGACTAGATATAGTAGCCTTATTAGTACCAGAATTTAAATCTTCACCAGAGATATTACATGATGCAAACGCATGAACCCAACTTGAAGTCCACTTAATATGTAGTCCAGTATCTTTAGTTAAATGCTTAAAAACATTCCCTCTTCCTCTTTAAATATAACTTTTAAAAAATCTTCTCCTTTTAGAAAGCATATGATTAATCTTTCTCAACCAGCCATTTTCATTTTAAATTTCTAAGAAGTTTGGACAATGAAATTTAGCATGTGGTCTTTGCCAAAGGAAAAAAAGGTAGTTTTATATCATGTTATCACATTGCACTACTGCTGTATCTGAGATGACAGCAATACAAAGCAGTTTTAGGGAACAAAAGAAATATATAAATAATGCAAGAAACACGCACAAGGTTTGCAAAGGTTAAAATAAATTTAACCTATGACAGCATTTAAAACTTCAAATCCATTTTTCACAAAGCAGATTTACCTGTCTCTTTCTTGGTTTCTCTGAGAATGATTAGGTTTCTCTTCATCAAACAAAAATAATTTAGAAGAGATTCAAAGTTGGTCAGTTCAGTAGAGCAGTAATAAGATTTTATATATTCTATGTCAACAACTTGTACTTTGCTTCCTCCTTCCTCCCTTGTTAAGTAAGCCTTTGTGAAAAATCAGTATATGAAAATTCTCTGATGTCTGCTGACTAGTTACAATTAATTTTTACCTCCATGTAGCACTATTATCTTTGTTTAAGATGAAAACTTATGTTAACTTGTGCTATTCACTCACTGCATTTTTCCCTCTTGAGTTAAGAAATGTAAGTCACGCAGGATGCAGTTTCAAGAGTAGTTCTGCTCAGACAGTCTTTATACAAATAGCAACTCCACATTTAGAGACACAGTTATTAGCAATTTTGCCCAACTTCCTCCTAGGCTATAGTTAGGTAAAATTAATGAATTCTGTCTTGTTCAAATTAGTTCTTTAAGTTAAAGACTAGGGGGAAAAGCTAAGGTTAAGGGCAATGCACATTGCACTTTGTTATACACAGAACAAGCAGCTTTCCTATTCCTGTCTCTGGCGCTTTGGGCAAGATTCACCACATTCCACATTAAACAAAACAATGGATTGCAGTTCAAGTCCTTCAGGTTTCCTGTTGCTAATTAGGGTTTTGAACAACCTTTTAGAAGCATAAATGGATCAAATTTATAACAAAGTGTCCTGGAGGCACAAATAGATTTAATTCCTGTCCTGCTGCTAATCTCTCTCTGTCCTACATATCCAGTAGAACAACTCACTTCATTCTGATGGCTATTTCACCTCAAAGGTCTGACCCTCACTGGGGTGTCATTGGGCTAGACATTTACTTACAGCACCACTAAGTTCCCCGCAGTTTTTGGCTTATAAATCTTTGCCCTCCAGCCATGCATTTCTTCCTCCCAGCTCTGTATTGCAGAAAGCAGTCATTCAGCATTTTCTAAACATAAATGGAAAAATGAAAATTGTGTGTCGCACAAAACAATATCATTCTATATTCCCCTGGGAAACATCACATCTTTTGTTAACTTTGCTATCTCTCCCCCTTTCTTACAGCATCCAAGTGTGGTTGGGATGACATGACCTGGTTTACTGGGATCTTTCTCAAGCAATCAGTTACAAAATCATAGATTCCTAGAACAGTTTAGCTAGGAAAAAAATCTTAAATATCAGCTAGTTACAATACCCCCACCATTTAGAAGAAAACCTTCCACAAGACCAGTGTGCTCAGAGTCCCATCCACCTTGTTCTTGAACACTGCCAGGAATGGGAGTGGGGGCAACCTGTGCCAGTGCCTCACCACATTGGCTGTAAAGATCAGTTTAAAGCCATTCCCCCATGTTCTGTCATTACATACCCTTGTTAAAAGTCCCTCTCCAGATTTCTTGCAGGCCCCCTTTATGCCCTGGAATGTGCCATATGATCTCCCCAGAACTTTCTTTTCTCCACGCTGACCAGCCATGTCTCTCTCAGGTTTTCTGTAAAGCAGAGGTACTCTACCCCTCTGGTCATCTTCCTGTCCCTCCTGTGGACTCACTCCACCAGGTCCATGTACCTCTTTATGTTGGGTTTCCCAGAGCTTTACACAGCACTCCAAGGGGACCTTAGAGGAGAATTCTTTCCCTTGTCCTGATTACCACACTTCTTTTGATGCAGCCCAGGAGACAGTTGGCTTTCTGGGATGAAAGTGCACATTACTGACTCATTATGAACTACTTGTCAACCAAAAAATTACACAGAATAATTTTATCAGATGCTAAAACAGGGAAATAAAATACTTCACTATGATATTCAGTATAAGGAAGTAAAATACTTCTTTACAATTTGATAACTCATTGGAAAATTATTTTCTGTGGCTAAGATACCCTTATACATTACCAAAAATCAGTGATTCGAGTTCTCAGAAGAAGCTTGGAATGCTGGAATATATCATGACTCACTAAGGTACACTCTAAAAGTACCTCTAGTTTGCCACTGACCCAACTTGCAAGAACAAAGAAACTCTGTAGATCCCAATCACACAGTGACCTCCCTTTGTGGCTCTGTGAAAATGTAGACATTTATTGATAGAGGTTTGAAATATTTGGCTGCATCACTGAGCTCTCTGTCTCCAAATAGAAGACTTTTGTTACTACAAAACCAAGACAGAGTTTCTGGATATAACTATTTAAGAGTTTAAAATCAGAAAGGAGAAAAACAGTGATAACTATGTTGCTTAAATGCAAATACCAAAAAAAAAAAAAATCCAGAGTTTTATGATAGTCATATAACACTCTTGTTAGACATTTCCAAATATTCACTGCCCACCTCACTTGCCTCTCCCCCTGCAAACCATGGAAAGAGGAAAGCAACTGCACAACTTATGCCATTTAGGCTGACCTGTTTCCCAGGGAGGGACGCAGGCACCATAAATACAACACCTTCCCAAAGCACTGAGCCTCTACTATTTGAGTATTTCCTTTTCACTATACAGTCCAGGAAAGGTGCAAAGAAAGGGTTGCTAGTTGCAGCACTCTCACCACTTTAAGGAGCTGTGCTCCTTGCTGATGCAAGAGGATGCATCAAGTATGTTAAACTCAGGTCTTTGGGATGACAACAGAATTTGTGGTCTCCTCAAGCAGAGAATATCCCTCACTAGCTGAGAGCCCTTAGTCCTTTGCCAAAAGTTCAATTCAAGAGTTCTTCCACCTTTAAAACAATAAGGTACAGATTTGCAGATATTATGGATATTTGCAAAACAATTTCAAGGGGAAAACAATTACCTTTATTCAGTTATAAACCCTGTCTTTTAGTTAAACAGGAACAGTACTATACAGTTTTATATATAGTGAACTAAATTCCTACCAATCCTCATTAAATATTAACTCTGCTGCAGTTTTATCTTCTTAAAAAATGATTTTCATAATCCTTTGTTTAGATATTTTGCTTGATCGTTACACTTCTGCCCTGTTTGGGATGAAATGGCAGTCCTTTTCTTTGGATTTGTATTCTCCCACTAAGTGAGAGCATACATGTGGCTCATTGCCTGCGGCTGGGAGAGATTAGACTCTATAACCATTCAGTTCCCTGTAGTCCAATGTTCTGTCTTCTTGTTACTGCACATACCATTAGCTCAACTGCAAGGAAAGCTTACAAATGAATATTGGTAAATTTGTTGCTCACTGGACAAAACAAAAACCCTGGAGACTAGTATATATCACCAGGACAAGGATTTTTGCCTTGGTATCTAAGAATACCAACATAATTTCACAAGACTCTTTTCATCATTGCATCTTAAAAATATATTTATACTTTCTGGAAAGGTTCATAAGGGATAGGGAGATGAGGATTTTCTTGCTTTCAGACATCCTTTACTTGACAATGGGTCTAACTCTAATATAGTCTGAAAGCAGGTTATCATGTCAAGCCATTACTTTAAATAACTTTCAGAAAATATTATCAACTGGCAAGAAACCTGTGGGGCTCATCATTTACCATTCCCTTGCCCATTATAAACACTTCAGGCTTGGAACTGAGCATGGTAACAAGATTTTACTAAACAGGTTTCCTTAAAAACAAGGATTACATAGTCTTGGGGCATTAATACGGCAAACATATTATTTATTTCTCCACTTTTGTTTCTTTGACTAATTTTATTCCAGATATACATGTTTGCAGATCCACACCTTTATCTACTGTTACAGCTCTCCAAAACCTCGTAACATTAGTGTCTGGTAACATAAAATGTTTTACATAGGCACCAGGGACACCTAGCATAATAAGGCAGTAATTTAAAATAAAGCCTTCCAAAATAGGTACAAAAATTGCAGAAAATCTCAAAATAAGCATTCTCAGGAGAGCAAAGAGCTCTGTGAGTTGAAATTTAAGTCTGACAGAGGTCAAAAATATAGCAATTTTGTTATGCCTTATTATCATAGTTCCCTTATTTCAGTCTACTATGTAGAGCATGCCTGGTGTTGGCTGTGATTAAGCATGCTATTGAGTCCAGAAAGACAGAGCTCTAGAATAGTCTGTGTTGCTGTGCTATTATGAGTCTCACATTTACAACTGCTCAAAATGCTCTAAATTCACCTTAGAAAAAGCACCATCTGGCTATTACTGGCTGCAAATTACCAGCTGTGAAATATTACTATATTAAGAATGTCAGCCAAAACAACAGCTGACCTTTTGTGCAATAGAAATGCTCTGTATAAGCCTTGCAACATTTTGATCCAGATTTCAACTTACAAACAAAACTTATGCTAATTTTGCCTTTTCACGGAAGGGTGCATTTTCTTCAGTATTTTAAGGATAAAAAAACCCTAAAGACTGATTTTCTAAAAGGTTTAACTCTGATGTTTTCTCTTTATCACTGAAATTAATGGAGGATTTGGCTGGATTTGTCTTCATCATAGATATGAAGATAGATACTGTATTGTAATTCAGGGAATTTTTTCAATATTAATTCCCCTATATTGTCTTTCTTTCCAGAAAACTATAATTTATCCTTTATCAAGAATTATAAATACTCTTGCAATCGAGAATTAAAAAATGTTTTTTTTTTAGTGTGTTTTTTTTAATGTGTTTGTTTTTGTGGTTTTTGCTTTGGATTTTTTTTAATTAAAGTAATATTTTTACAATGTGGAAATAGTTTTGGGGAAAACAATATTTTAAATTGATAATCTTGTATATTTGAAGGGTTAGGGTGTGTTGTTTTGCTTGTTTTCTCCATCCCTTCACTGACTGTTTCACATAAGATAAAGAAGATAGATAAAAAACTTTGGGAGGAAAGTGTTGCAAATCTAATATGATTTCTAATGGCAGGAAGAATTGGTATACATGAAATCTTGTTTGTTTTTTTTTTTTTTTTTCTCTAAGGTTACATTAACTAGTCCAACAGAAGATAAAATCTTTCCCTTATAGCTTTGCCACAATATATCCTAAACCTTGACTAAAGCAGCAACATTAATGACATAAATGCAAGAAAAAATATCTTGTTTAGCGGAATAGCAGACAGGGAAACCTTTGCATATTGAGGATATGAATAGTTGTTTAGGATGCTTTGAAAAAACTTTTGCTTTATCAGGCTGTTTATCTACTATAAGATTAATTCTGTCAAGTATTGTTCTTCTTAGACAGAGTATATTATGAAAAATAGATGAAAAAACATGATGTTGAATTAATGAAGTTGAAATGATGAAAAAAACTCATGTTATACTGCACATTTCCCTCTCTGTTCCATAAGTGTTAATTAACAATGAATATTAATGAAATATCACAAAGATTATTAATCCAGAGAAGCAGCTTGGTACTGAGGGCTTAGTACACAACCGAGTAGCCACTCATTAACTCAACTGCAATAACTGGAAAATATGCATGCTCTCTGCCCAAGGAGGTGTACAAATGATCTATTATTCAGATTTAAATTAATACATTCAGAATTGACTAGAAACATTCGGCTAATCATTATGCTTCAGATAACAAATGGGAACTCATTCTAACAGTGATTAAAACAAGTGACAATTGCTCACGTTTTGTGCTGGTGTTTCTAAACCTGACAATGTCATATTATATGAAGGGCTTTTAGTTCCACTGTAGCAACCATATTCTGCTACCTCATCAAAGACCTGAAGGAATTGAACTATTGCACTGTCTGGACTTTGGCACTGCACAAAGAGAATACCAGCAACTAGTGCTCACTATCTGAATGCAATCAAAGACATGGCATGCACAGGCACATCCTAGCAAGCACCTAGCTCTGCCCCTGCCTTCGAAACAGATATACTATTTAGAAAGACCATTTAGGTCTAGATACTTTCTGTCATCTTATCCATTCCCTCAAGCCACCCTGATATTGAAAATTGTAACAGGAATGGCAAACAGGACATTGAACCAAATATTTAACAGAACTGTCAATCTAAACTTTCCTTGCTGTTGCTGTGTTGGAGCCTCTGGTTTTGCATTTGGCACAATTTGCTGTAGTTTTATCTCTCAGGTGTTAAGTTGCCTATATTAATCATATATGTGAAAGTTCATATGCAGCTTTTTTATTCTGTTTTATAAGGCTTTACCACTGAGGTAAGGAGGCACATTTAGCTTAGTTCAGGGGTAAATTCTTATCATCTGCAAACTTGAAAGTTTCACTCTTCATGTATTTTCTAGGACACTACTGAAGTTAAATAAAGTCAATATCATCATCAGTCCTACAGGATTGGTGTCTCACTTCTCCTTTACCCTGAAAAGTGATTGCTAAGCCCTACCTTTCCTCTACTCTAACTCCACTCTACTCTAACTTTCAATACAAGAAACGTCTTCCCTTAAAGCCACATGTCAGTGTTCAACATATTCTGATCCGGTTCTTTTAGATAGTCTGCGTATGGAATGGATAATATTTAATGTAAAATTTACTTGGAGATGTTTGATGCCACACAGGCATGATACATAATATATTGAAAACACAATACAAAAGTAAATTTTGCTTCACAAAATATAGTAGTTGCAATATACAGTTCAATCCCATTATCAGTCCTGTCTCCAGGACCTGCTGATTGTCACAACACTGGAAATCCCACTTTACCAGGAAACAATGTGTGGGTTGAAAGAAGCCCAGCATTGTTTGTCCCTTCAAAATACTTTTGCTAATTTTTATATTCTTTGTTGGGCTGAACCATGAATTCCCTCCTCCCTTTCTGGCCTAACTCAGGGAGGCATTTACACCTCCAGTTAAGCCACTCAACTGCTGTTCATTTAAAACAAAACCCACTCTCAGGTACCTTCTGAGTGAGGGCAGAAGTCAGCTTCTTTGCATCTGGGCCTACTCTGGGCTTCATGGGCACATCACCCTTTCAGATTCCTCTTCTTCTATCACAGGGGTTCATTCATTGGCTTACACTACACCCCTAGAGTTTTAGTCAGTCACACCATGGTAATTTCTTTATCTCCACTGGATTTACTTTATGCACATCATACCCCATTCAGAGAAGGGTTACACAGATTGTTAGTGAGGCAGGTCCTCCCTCTACAGAAACCATGCTGACTCCCAGAGAGCTTTAATCCATGTGCTTATATTTGTTATTACAGTTTCTACTGTCTTATCAGAGGTATACACCAGCTTCACTGCTCTGTAGCTGACAGGATGTCCTCCAGAGCCCTTTTGCAGGTAGGATTGCAGCAGCAATATCCCACTCCTCCTGCACAGCTCCTGTTTGTAATATTGGGCTGCAGACCAAACTCATAATTTCACATCTGAATTCCTCCAGAGTTCTCTGGTGAATATCATCCTAGCTTTACCAGATGAAACTTGTCTATCAGATCTAATACAACCCATATATTTACTGAAATTGAGCTAGTGTTTCTGCTCTGTCTCTTAAAAAGCGTGGGTCACTGGGAATCCCTCCAATACCTGCAGCAGCAAAGGCCAATGCTAAGAACTCAATTTATTTTCCTCCTGCTACTTTGATTTTTTTATCATCAAGAAAAAAACACCTACCTACCTACTTCCTCAGTTTTGAGCTATATAAAGAACTTCTTCATATGACCTCAAGCATGGCACCTGCCACATTTTGTGGGCTTTCCTGCTCTTCTTGCTCTCATTCCTATCAAATTTCCAACTTTTAAATTTTTTTTTTAAATGCTTGTTTGTTTTCTGTTTGCATCTCAGCTTTTTTGGTCTTCTAGTAAAATAGATTTTAACTGACTGTAGACTGCTTGCATTTTCTTGCACTGCTGCTTTAAGGAGGTGTTTGGTTTTAACAAATTCTCTCATTTTCATACACTTCTAACTCTTAAAATTGAATATGCATGGACTGGATTTGTTTTGCCTATTGGCTCCTGCTACAACATTAAACCTAATTGTGTTATGGTAACTACTACAGAGCAGCTGCATAGTGTGGATCAGCACTCCGTGTAAACCAGAAAGGCATATTTTCCTGTTGTTTCACATAATTTGTCTCAGAAGCAACCAATTATTGCATCTAGAAATGGAATTGATCTCTACACAGTAGCTTTAATTTCCTACTCTTCTACCTGCCATAAATTTGCAATTTGGCTGATTTTGTTTAACACTGCTCATTTTTTTTCTTCACTATAGTATAAACAGTATAATTAATAAAATCTTACTCTTAGAATCTGGGAATTCTGGCCACAAAGGTTCCACAGTACTTCTCCTTTCCTTTAAAACCTGTCCTGTTATCCATTCACCCTCCCATCAGTGAAAATAATTTGATCCCTCTGAAGTTGGTAGCCTGGTAAAATTATGTCCTGTTGAATTTCCTGCTTCTAAAATGGCTGCTTGCAAGCACCACTTAATGTCATGTATTTTAATTTTTTTTCCTTTTTTTTTTTCAGAATTTAGACTGGTGGAAAAATACTTAAAAACTTTATACTCAGTCCATCAATTAGAGTTGCATATATGAATAAATTGGAATTATAGGTGAATTAATTTACCTCCTTTAATTTTTGTATGCCATTTATTTCTTTCAGACTGTTCAGGACTGCACTGGACATACTTCATATCAATATAAAGCAGGTGATCTTTTGTAATTCCAAGCTTTCCCTCAATTTCTAAGTTTCAGTGTTCCTCTGTAATTTCTAATTCAGTATCATCAACTTGACTCCAGTATGATAAAGATGCAGCTCATCCTTCCTATACAGTTTCCTCAGTTCCAAATACGAGTAAATCTCATCTTTACATCATCTACTCATCTTCATACCATTATAATTTATCATTATCCTCTATATCTCATCCACACATTGAGACTTCAAATCTCTACCTGGCACTTGAGATAAAAAACACAGATGAACCTATGGAAGTCTTGGGTTCTGGACTCCGGTTATTCTCCTAACCACCTTTCCTACATCTTTGTGATTACTTTGTTGCTGGTTCAAATACAAATATCTGCATCTGTGAATAGATATCTCCTCATGTTCATTGCTTTTGTGCCTGGCATAGAAGTTCCCATTACCATCCTACTGGATGTCAAAAAGTGCCCATGTTTCCATGTATCAATGAATTTCCACTAACTACCACCTGCTTACTCCTACTTGTGGCCACCCCTCAGCTGTACCTTGAGCACAAGAGGACATTGACCTCAGCAGAAAAGTGAATCTTTTTCAGTAACCTTCTTGTTAGTGGTATTCTCCGTCTTTAAAACTTGGTGCTCTTCTATAATACTGGGAATGCAGCAACATAGGTGAACCTATTATGATGTTTTCCTGTCAGCCACATTAAAAGAAAAATATGTTTCCCTAGTTTGCTTAATTCAGCAGTCCCAAACTAAACAGTACATGCTTGTTCACTTGGTATTGGTGGATGCTTTAATTGCGTTGACAGATACAAAATTTGCTCCTTAGATCAGCCATTACATATGCTGCACTTCAGAACAAATTGGGTAAGCCCTGCTCCACTGAGAGCATCTTGTAATTTTTTTTTTAATCTTAGTAGTTTCAACTTTCTTTTTATGTTTTTATGGGTTGATTATTGTTTCTTCCTTGAGATAACCATCAAGAGGTGAGAAATATGCAAGAGCGCAAAAAGAAAACAAAGTTCAAGGAAGTCATCAACTACATTTCTTTCCTATGCAACAACAACAGATGCTAAAAAACCTGAAGACTCTTTTTCTCTTCCTTAGGTCTTGGAAGATTGACTTTATGGATTTTAACTAACCTTAGCTGGGGATCTCAACATAACAAGTTTCACATTTAAGAGTTGAGCAGTTACCTGCACCCTCTATTGAATATTTATGAGGAAACTGCTGACCAAGACAGCCTTAGCATCTTGTATCTTGTGATGTTCACATCGATTTTTTGTATTTATAGGTACGAGAGAAAAACAAGTAAGTCATCTCAAGTGCCCTGGTTACTAGCTCATATCAACTCAGATATAAACATACACACAGCAGATTACTGAAGCAGGTCTAGCTATGTCAGTAATCAGATCATACAGAGTGTGCCTCAAACAGTTTGGTGCTGAGCCTGATCCAGATCTTTAACACGTAAGCATCCCTACCTATTGCTCCAGTGTGCAAATCATCAAGCGTCTGTGAACAGTAACCTCAGCTGGAGATGGCAAATGACAACACAGTAGCAATAAGAAACAGCTTGTTCAGTCATCCATTAGTTGTATCTGACTGGGTGAACACTTGTCTACTCCAGCAGCCGTTTACTTACAATTCAATGAAAGCATCTGTAACAGCAGTTTTTATGGAAAAGGAGCAGCAGAGAGACCACTCAAGGTGGTACTTTTGCTCAAATGTTTCTTATTGCACTCAGAAATCCATTTCTGCCTCACAGTCCGGTGTTTTACATGGCACACCATGCTGAATTCGACATCAAGCACATTAGGTGTGACAGATTTCTCATGTTTTAAGGTTTCCAAAGAATAAAATGTAATACAGCCTAGGCTTGCTGGCTTAGCAATATAGCTAGGCAATGATTTAACCACACTGATATGTACATAAAAAATGCAATAATTAGTACCAGTCAGTCCGTCTACTTTTCTTTCAAGAAAAAGACATAGAGATTTTAACCTCCAGAACTCCACTGATTAAGTTCCCCTGTTATTTCCCAAAGGTACCTTCAATTAGAATTCTTCAGAAGTATGAAATAATGGGGCAGATATCAAGTCTGCATCCTGATTCTACTCCGCTCTTGTGAAACCCCACCTGGAGTGCTGGGGGTCCCAGCACAGGAAGGACACTGCTGTTAGAGTGAGTCCAGAGGAGGACACAAAGATGATTACAGAGATGGAGCACCTTTCCTGTGAGAAAAGACTGAGACGTATGAGATTTTTAAGCCTTGAGAAGGCTTTGACCCAGTTGTGGCCTTCCAGTACCTGAAGGAGACCAACAAGAAAGAGGGAAAAGGACTTTTACAAGGGCATGTAGTGACAGGATGAGGGAGAAGGGATTCAGACTGACAGAGTAGGTTTAGGTTAGATATTAGGGAAAAAAAATACTGTGGATGTGGTGAGGCACTGCAAGAATTTGCCTAGAGAAGTTTAGGCTGCCCCACACCTGGAAGTTTTCAAGGTCTGGTTGGATGGGTCTCTGAGCAACCTAGTCTACTGAAAAGTGTCCCTGGTCATGGGTCATTGCAGAGGGGTTGGAGCTATATGATCCTAGGGTCTTCTCCAAAGCAAACCGTTCTATGATTCTCCACACGGTTCGTGAAGGAACTGGCTAAAAAGTACAGTGGGAAGAGAAAGGGAAATTATTAATAATTAAGATTTCAAAGTCAATTCATGAACTGGAAGCAAATCTACTTTTCATTCTGCTCTTTTAGTCTCCACATTATTTCTTTGGTTACTTTAAAATAAAATGAGAATAAAAACCACCACATTTTTATTAACATTTTCTGAAATAACTTTGTTGACATAATTGTTCTCTAAAAGCCTGTCTACCATAGTAAGAAGTTTTTATCCAGACAAACAAATTCATAGTTCTTCTACCAACCTATCTAAAATCTTTAAATAAAAGAAAATTTAAATTTTTTGTTTTGAGAACATTAGCTTTGAAAAGAGCTCTGTTTTAACAAACAAGCAAAAAAGTGCTGATCATTGTAGTTTTGTCACTACTTACCAGAAGATGAGAAGCCTGTACAGAATTCCTGTAATGAAATCAATAAAAAGGGGCCAATATATACCCAGTAATTTTAAATAGTCAGGTAGTACACAGACACTTATAAGCAGCCTCTCTTTTGTTGATCAGTTTCATGATATCTATCTGTCACTAGCAGACATTGCTAGAACATATATAGGTGTGGTGATGGCTCTCTGGTCACAGAGGAGAACAGATAGTTTCCCAGGCATTGTTCTGAGAAAATCTGTGAGAAGCTCAGAGAAAAGAATTATAAACAACCCTCAATCTCTGCAGCTGTGACCACGTTAACATGTCTTACCTGCTGTTTACAGTAAGGTTTTTACCAAATGAGTGTCTTGTTAATTAGCCAGTCATATGAAATGTATTAATTAAATGACCAATCAGGTCCATCTGTAGTGAACCAAGATGTAAAGGAAAGCAGAAGAGTAGAGGAGGAGGCCTTTTTGCCTTTTATGCTTCTGAATGATGGAGTTGCCTTCTTTACTATCCTTATACCTTTGGTGACATATAGGTTAAAATTCTTTAAAAGCCTGAGTGCTCTACAAGTTCTACCAAAAGTAAAAATAAATTTAACAACTAGTTATATACTCCCTTTTCCATTTTGGTCTAAGAGATCTGAATAGTTACTGTGTATCTCAAAAAGAATGGACGTGAAGTTTTGCTTTATTAACCAGGTCATTTTACAGAGACAAAGTCAGGACTTGGTGTACCTTTCACAGTATCACAGTCCTAGTCCTTGCCCCATCCACTGTAGCTTGGTTTTCTGAGCACGGCTCACCTCAGAAAAATACCAACCAATTCATTTACTTGATTTTCCTTGTTGCCAGGGTCCAGAAATTACTGTACACCCACCCTTTTATCTTTCCTCCAGTTCATGCTTGTTAACTTCTCCTCCCCATGAAAAGCTGTTGCAACTTGCTACAATTCCTACTACACCTCTCCCTGTGCCTATTTCTCTGCTATGCCTTTCAGTTCTAGACTAGCTGCTGTCTCCCATAGTTTTTCTGCTGGCAAAGAAAAGCTGCAGTATAAAACAGATCAGAAGTTGCTGATTAATATGTGTATTAGGGATGTCAAACAGCAACCAGAGATGCCATCTTTTACCTAGAAACAGAAAAATGTTAGCATGGTTATGGAAAATGCCATGCTATTGGTGACATCTCTGATATAAGTTCATATATTTTTGTATTTATGAATTCTTTCAGTCACAGGATAATTATTACACTTCTGGGTTTTTTGGTCTTCTTTGTAAGGAGCATCACAGAAGTTTTCTAATCAAAAGAATTAGGATTTTAGGATTTTCTTTTACTTTAAGCATCCCTATAAATATTGCCTGTAACATTAAAATATTTTTCAGAATTTTAAAAATAAATGCTAACATCAGAACAGGTTGCAGACAAAGTTTTTCCTTCAAGATGTTTCTAAAACAGATGACATTTGAAACAATTTTGAAAGAGACCAAAACAATAACTGCTCTAAGCCTTCAATATTTTACCTTCAGACTTTCAAGACTGTTGCTTTCTGCAGACTTTCAGAGACACTAGGAATGCAGTTTCCTCTAGACAGGGAGAGGATGCCACTAAAGAAGTGTAGGATTTGCCAGTGATAAACAGGTTCCTATTAGATTCTCTTTTAGGAGATAACTAACTCAAAGTTCTTCCTAAAATTAAATGCTCTATCCCCTCTTGGAAGAGGGGAGCAGACTAAAGTATATCTTATGGGGTAAAAAAAAATTGAGTAGTGTAACTCTAGTGGCTAGAGCCAGGTTGTTTTGTTGGGGTTTTATTTGTTTGTTCATTGTTTTGTAAATCTGGGCTTTTTTCCATTATTTTTGTTGGTTTTTTTTTTTTTTTTTAGGCACAGAGTTGAACTTGTATCAGTGACACAGCTAGAAGCCAAAAATTTCCCATTTCAAGGCTCCTTGTTCCATTTACGGCCGGCAGACACTACTGATTCATTTACACATAGTGTGTTCCAATGCCCAAAGTCCCATAATCTATGATAAAAATAGCAAAAGATAGTATTGCTCCCCTTTTGATCATGCTTGCAAACAAATCTAACCCATCACAGCATGTTTGTTTCAAGAGAATACCATTTCCTAATTAAATTCTTGCAAAGATATAATTATGTAAAAAGCCTCAATGCATTTCATGTTAGTGCTTATTACTTTAAGTACTGCTATGATTAAAATTTCATTATCAGCTATCAATTGACCCATTCCTGAACATTTTGTAATATTTAAAAAACATCAACTCTCCTCCAATTCATCCTCTTCTCTTGAGTTTTGTCAACTGCTGTGTGCCTATTTATAGCTGAAATACCTAATGGGAGTCATTAAAACTCTAACAAATCAAACATTAGCAAAAAAACACGAAACAGTAATGAAAAAAAAGCAACAAGACAACCTCCTCTCTACTCTTTTTTATATAGTTTCCTTTTAAACTCAATAGCAAGGCTGGGACGCATACAGGAAATCAATTAATTTGCTACTGACTCTTTGCAGGGATTCATTAGCAGGCAAAGGAAAAGTAGCAGCAGGTATGGGATATGCAATTGCTGCCTGAATCTCTAACCTGAGGAATTTGAGCTGACAAAGAAAAATCAGCTTCTAGCTGGGCTTTCCTATGGGGTTTCTATTCGTTCCTAGTTAACTTTAATAATAGCTAACCAATAGGAAAATAAAGCAGCAGGAGAGGGTATTCCTCTGAGTCAGCTCAATCTCCACTGAAGTGGTAGTCACCGCCTACCTAAATCCCAGACACCACAATGTTCTGGGACTGGGAGGAAAAAAAAAAGCCAGCAAACTTAAAAAACAATCCAAGCTATAAAGCATATCCAACAATTTAATAATTTCTAATCTCTTCTGTTCCTGCTACCAAACTAACTTCCATGAACATGAGATCTGATTATTTTAAACTTAATCCTTTAAAGACAATCTTCAACTGGAACTCAGGTTGTTAATTTTTTTTAAGAAAACAGAAGCATCCTGCAAAACTTTCAGGGGAATGCAAGTGCACTTCAGCTGATTCAATCAGCATCCTCAGTGACTCCTATATAGCTGAAGTCTCCTGTGGCTTTTCTTTAAAATTTGACGCAACAAGTATCCACTTTGGAGTATTAAATTGGTATTCAAAGATGAGACTTTAGTAAACAGAGAAAGAAAAAAAAGGAAAAAAAAATCAACTTCCCCTTAGAATGGTCATCTTAACATGCAGAATAGTTGGTCTTTTTACCTTTGGATTAGCAGTAATAGAAAAAAAAAAACACAAAAGAAACTGTTTTCTTGGAAATAGAAATCTGACTGAGTGCATAAAAGGAAAAAAATATCCAAAAATAACTATTCAAAATTAGTAGAGACTGACTTAAAAACAGATCCTCCCAAAGCTGCTCAAAAATTTATAGTTACATTGACACTGGTGATATTCAAATTGCTCGTAAGGGAGTGGATTTTGTGATGAAATGAGGATACCTTCTCTGCTCCAGGAAAGATCTTGTCTAGAAAAAGCTGAGACACCATATACCAAATATCCTGCTTTGCTATCCAGCAAGCAACAGCTGACATTATTTCTTCTAAGCTCTCCTCATTCTTTCATGCACACAAGTACAAACAGTGATGGATTATGTGCTATTTAAAATCAAACTGTGCATCTGAATTCAGATTAAGATTCTTTTCTTCCTTGCCTAGGAGCACATATGATATCGTGGGTAGTATAGAACCAAGTGACTGACTATTAGTCAGCCTACAATGAAAGGTTATTTCTTTATAATATAGTATTTTCTGGCAGCTCCCTACTTCAACTCTGCATTCCAATTGCTTGGTTCTCTTCACACAAAACACATTGCTTCACTAGCCTCTTGTTAGGATGCCCAGGAAGGATAGTTGAGCTAAAGTTGCTCTTTATTTGAATTTATGTTTAGGAAACCTCACAGAATGAATAGAAAGGAGTGCAGTTTCTGAAGAAGGAACCAGCAATTTTCTATATACCCATCCTAGGGTGCTGTGTATTTTGTATGTGGTAATGACTTAATGACACTGGAGAGGTAGCATGGATTAAAAATCTTCACTGAACAACCTGCTCATTATTTGTGGTTGGTTTAATCCAGATAGAAACTAGTTATTGCATTACCTTTGTCTCCTGCAGTTAGTTTTATTACAGTGACTATATCTGCATTTCTGTTTCCAAAACACACAGGTAGCATCTGTGCTATCTGCCCTCTTATTGAGGTTCACTAGATAATATTGGTATCCCATTTTCAATTGTTTTTTCTGGTGAAATTTTCCATATTGGCAATATTCTTTAGACAAGGTATTTCAGGAAGCCTAAGACAGAAATCAATCAGTCATGTCTAACAATGAAAATGGGTGCCACTATTTTTCTCATTTATTTTTCTCAAGTCTGTTGAAGTGTGCAGTTTATGGTCCTTAGCATCTCTGCACATCTGTGCAGACTATAAAATCTGTCCAGTGGAAAAATAGAGAGCCCAAAAACACTAAATGTGATTATTATCCTAGATTGTATAATAATGTGTAACAAGAGAAAATTATTATTATTTGCATAACATATCATCACTTTTTAGAGTTTTCTGGCCTTTTATTGATTGGCTTGACAACTTTACTGTTTTGAGTATACTGGGTTTTTTTCCTAGGAATTACCCCTAATACAAATAAGTTCGCTTGATTTGGACTTGAAACTGTGGAAGAAACTTAACAGTGTTGATCTCAAAGTGATTAATTTATTTACAGACATATACTTAAGGTCCTATTTCTCTCCATAGCAGTACAAACATGCAGAATTAGTGCACTCATAAGAGTCCCACAGCAACAATTTCCTCCTCAGTGAGGTACACACTTTTCTGTCTCTTGATCTCCATTCCTTAAAAAAATAAACAAACAAATCCATAGCCTTCCGTAGTTTTCCTCTTCCATACAGTTTATTAGACTGAAAATCACTCTCTAGTCACTTTATATATATACTATATATATACAACCAATTTCTGAAACTGGAAGTTCATAATTTGTAGATCTTACAAATGTAAGATTTAACTTGTTTTAATAATTTTATTGAAGTTATTGAAAACCAGGCTAGCAATTAGAAGTCTTCAGCTGAAAATGTGTGAATTTTCACTGTATACACAAGAAATCTGCTTTGAAAACAGAATGTCTTAAGCTGTCTCAGGCTAAGCCTTGAAATTAGTCTGTTATTTTGAAAGAGTTTGCCTACAAATTCAGAGTCTTTGCTACAGCATTAATGTCAATACAGTTTTGGAAATTTAGGATGCAGTGAGCTGGAGCAGTGGAAGACTCAGAAAGACTCATTATAAATCTAGAGATGTTTCTTGGGCATTGTGTACCCTCACCTTTGTGGGTGGCTTACATGAAGAGTAACCAGAAAATATGTTTGTCCATCTCAGAGAGCAGTGGGGGGTAGAAAAATGGAGAAAGTGAACATCACGTATTTTTGAAAGGGATGCTGATAATTGAATAGTACCTCAGAAAGCAGAAGCAAGAGATTTAGCAACAAGTTAGTTGGTCAAATTAATTTATCTGCCCAATAAAATGAAAAATAACACTTAAATACTTTAGTAATTCTAGTTTCCCTGATAAAATACATATCTTGACAAATACTGAATTAAACAATTAATTTATGGAAAACAGGTCTCTTTATTTTTTCCCTATTGCTCTCATATTTCATTTTATGAACTCAGTCATATTTTCAAGTGTGTAGTTAATGCAAAAGATTAGACATTTGATCTGAAGCCATGTTTCAAAACTCATCACTGGAAACTAAGGCCAGGAAAACTTTTGAATGCCAGGATGCAGGACAGACCTAGATTTTAGAGAGCCTCTAACAGTATGCACAGATCTGTAATATCTGCAAGTTAGATTTCAGCTCCGTGCTTTTCCTATGATAAGGTCAATTATAGCAACCAAATAAATGGCTCAGTGTGTTTATTTATGGGAGCATTTGACAAGAGAAATAGACCATTAAGTCCACATTGCAATGCACATGTGTGCAAGCCGACCTCAAGTATTTCAAAGGCTGTTACAAGGCTACACAAAGAAGCCTTGCCAAGACACCCAGCTTGAGCTGAACAGCTGTGCTTTTGTTGCCACAGACATGCGTGAACTCCTAGCAGCAGATTACTTGTGTTACTTATCAGTCAGTCACTTTCCATGAGTTTGAACAAAGGCACCTGGTCTTGTTGTTGTCAAAGCACTCTTCCACCCTGTCAAACTATGCTTTCCTGACTGCTTTCAGATACAAGAGCTATGCAGCAGAGCAATATGGAACTGAAATGATGAGGATATTCTTTGCAAAAATTACTTTATTGATGCAAACAGATTTGTACTTCAAGCCATATGCAGTACCCATCTTCCTCTTCCCAGAGGATTTAACTTTTAATTTTATTTTCCTACTGCAGCACATCACTTAAATGCAGAAGTAAATTATTATTTCTAATCCTACACCCTCTCCATAAAGAACACAGAATCACAGTGTTCAAAACTTCAACAACATCAGATACCCTTTAATCCTTTTTTCCCTTCAACATATATGTTATGATTTATTTTTAATTACAAACAACATGTTTTACACAAGATCCCTGCTTAAATCAGAAACTAAGAAAGGACAGTAAATGTTTCCTGGTGGACTAGTCAATATTTTTCTTCTTATCCACCAGTCACTTTGTGACCTCAAATTTTATTTACTACCTGCTGTTCAGGCTCTGCCATGAAGACAGAATTAGTGATTCCCTTAATAGATTTTTCTATAGCCCTCATTATTCTGACATCCAAGTACTTCACAAACCTCCCCCATTGCCAAAAAACCAACAACAACAACAAAAACAAACAAAAAAGTAATGGCTATAAAATCTCATGAGATGAAAAAATATCTGTCCTATTTTACATACCTGGAACTAAGGACAAAACAATTAAGATGTGTGGGACTTCAGAGTAACCAAATTCAAGCAGGTGTGCATGTCTTCATACACTACTGCACCTTACCTCTCCAGACAGTCACTTTGAACAATTTTGGCTCCAGCCCTTGCAAAAATGTTATCATTACATGAAGATCAGCTTTATTATTCCAACAGAATTTTTGTACAGCAAAATAATTGCACCTGATTATGTCAGATTCTTATGGGTTTTTTTCTCTGTAAAGTTCCAAGTAATTAAAGAGAGTCTGACCTTATGGTGTAACCTCTCACTGGAAGCACTGGTTTATGATTCCCACCCTAAACTGTACTATTCCCTGTCTCCAAAGACCCTTTAAGCACTAAAAGATACATCTTGATGGCAAGTTTTTTTCCTGAATGTTCTAGTAAAAACTCAGTTTTCAAAATTCAATAAGTACCTTGAGGAAGAAAAAGGAACCGACTTTATCAGTTTGAGGTATTCACCCTTCTCTCTCAGTCCCCTGAAGAAAATGTTCATAAAAGATGGAAGCTAAGCATAGCAGAACAACAGTTTAGAAACAACTAAGCATTACTGCTGAATGGCAGGCAGAATCAACACACCGTTTATCAATCTCACTATAGGATTCCTTTTACTCCCAAAAAAAGGAATAACCAAAGGCAGCTCTATAGCACAATCTTATCCCTGCCCTGCTTACTCCTGAACAAAGCATGTTTGAGAAGAAGTGAGTTACATCGAGCCTTTTGCTGCTTCAGTGAATAGACAGAAGTCAGAGATGGCACATGCCAGCTGGGTTCTTTCATCACCTTCCTTCATTTTTACAGATATTTTTAGTTCTTCAGGTGCAATAAGTATGTAGAAGCCTTGCACCGAATTCATAGATTCACTGTCTGTAAATAAGGTATCTCACTTCAATTATTTGTACACAATCAAGAGCTATCAAACATCTCATTCAGGGGAGGATAAGTCAACATCTAGAACTCCATATTCACTGATTACACAGCATTTATAGCTATGCTTCATGCTCCAAGCTCTGAAGACAGCAAAGATGGCTGTGTCAATTTACTTACAAAGCATAAGCAATCAGGCAAGTCTAAAATATAAGCATCTATATTTCTAGCTTGCTAAAAGATGCTGGCATATTCAGCACTACAAAACAAAGTAGCCCTCTTAAATCCACCCAATTTAATGGAAAAAAAATCCAATTCCTAATAAAATTTTTGCAAACTTTTAGGAGATGCCTGCTTTAAAAAACACCATTATTGAGCATTGACCTAGTCACAAACAATTAATTTTCCCCATCTTTTAGGTTAAAACCCCTTTGCTTCTGTTCATCAAACCAGGCCTCCCGATTGTCCTTGAAATGTAGGATAGAAATGCCAATAACAGTAGATAAATCCTCTGGCCACTGCAACAACAACAAATATAATGATATCTAGGAGCCTGGACTAAGCAAAAGACTGTTAAAAACAGGTGAACAGCACAGGTGTGGCAGTGGCAGAGCTAATGAGCAGCACATGTTTTTAGTTAAAATCCTTAATTTAGAGCCAGGAAAAATCCCAGGAATAGAGATAACAGGTAATCAATGCTCCTGTCAGCTAAGAAGGTTCTAACTCAGTTTTATTGCTACGCCAGTACTTACTGAGTGTTTTTTATTAATTCCATGGAGAAAAAAATGATGCTTTTATATTTGCATCATCTAGAAAGAATTTCCAAGAGAAACAACAGATTGAAGAAAGGCTTTGAATGGTTGCATACAGTCATAGTGCTTTACTTGGTACTATATCTTGTTAGCTTATTTTACCTAGAGGCTAAGAACAGGATGACTATAATAGAGACTGAACAAAATTGTCTTATATATGCCCATTAATTCCCCTCTCTTGGGTTTAACCTGTGTCATTAAATTACATGCCAAAATTATTAAAATATTATTCATGTGATCAGAAGAGTTTTGGTCTTGTTCCACTGCTGCAGAGACAACTAAAAGTCCAGCAGATTTCTGCACTCTCACACTGCAGTTCTGATAATGAAGGGAAAGTGTGTGGGCAACCCACTGTGACAGGGAACTTTAAACAGCAATTAATAGGCAATAGCTTCCAGCTCCTTCTCTTTCATCCTTTTAAAGATGGAGAAGAAAGGATGGAGCACAGATTCAGGAAACAAGCAAAGAAACAGGAAAATGTGGAGACAGGACAGAAAAAATGGGACAAATAAAATGTGAGAGTCCTCCAAAGGAGGAAGAAGCATCTACACATATATGTCTGTTTATTTAAAGTATCTCTGTCCTTTTTTAGGGGCTTTGACAGGACAGATTTTAAAACCTTTTCCTAATGATGCCAGCATTGCTTCTACAAAAGAACAGGAGATTTTGGTAAACAACCTTTGCATGATGGAAGTAGCATTTTACACCTGGGAACATCTTTATACCTTCCTGCTCCTAGGTTCCCTCACTATTGCCATGTGGAAAGGACTGCAGAAGTGATATTGCACCATTGCATATTCAAAACCTCTGCTGTGTTTAACGAGGGGCCTCAGGGAAAGCTCTGCTGAGACACCCTTGGCTGGGTCACCCAGTTTGGCAGCACAGACCCGCTCTGGCTCTGCAGGCATTTGTTGCCTCCTGCTGTCCAGCAACTGGGATGGCTTCCTCATTTATGGAAAGGTGGCTAAATTCCAAGGTAAACAGGGATAAATTTAACTTCTAGTGTCAAAGTGGACCACAAATTACAGAAATTAACACCCAAGTCATTATGAGCTATGTGCCTAAATATTGAATATGATGGTAGAAGAGATCAAATTGCTGCTTTAATGAGTTTCTGGAATGTGGATTCTGCTTGAATGGAGGCTACTGATGCAGTATATGTGAAAGCATTATCTCTCCACCCCCTGGTTGCTCAAAACTGAGATCCCATTACATGTCACGATGCCTCTCTGACTCTGTTAACTTTATTAGGAACTAGGCAGAGAGATTGGCAGGTCTGTTACATATTGTTTCATTAGATAACCCATTCTTCCTCGCTCAAAGTGAGTATTTAAAGCCTACAGAAATTATTTGCATTTCTGGGTTGGAGAAATGCAGGTGACAAGCAGATAAGAAGCTTATGTCTCATAAATATCCACATGCTTTTCTTAATATTTTTAGTAGATTTTAAAGGTCCTACATAAGCAAAGGTTGCATTTTCATCAATACTCTGTTGACAAACTCCTTGATTACTGTCTGAATACTTTTCTCTTTTGCTAATAATTTCATTAGAAATAGACTTGCAAGAATCCCCTGGGTTTTTTTGTCCTGATCCATAGAAATAAATTGCTTTTGTAAAATGAGGCAAAGATGGCTGTCTTGCAAGTGTAGGACATTATTTCTCTAGCTTTAATTTTTACATAAACATGTTTTTAGAAAGATGGATTGCTTTTTCTGGGATAGTTTCAAAATATATTAAATGCCATAAATCTTTGTCTATAGAGATCATATTCAGGAGAGATAGATTCTAAATGAGTAAATTTTATTAATGCAGGGAAGTTGAAAACAGTCATGACAAAAGATCTTTTAGAAGTGACTGCAAATGAAATGTTTGTGCTAAACTTATCTTGTGGCCCCCTTACCACACATCTAATCCTTATTCCATCCCACTTAGTAAAAATGGAAAGGTTTTCTTTATCCAAAATAAGGCATTTTTCAGGTATTAAAATTTCTTGTAGAGTATTAGATTTTTGCTTTATCTCATCTGGATATTTGCCAGAACACTTAGTGCATGTGTTTCTCCAGCTAGATGGCTTGATAATGACCAATGACTTTAGCTACCAGCCTGAAGATCAATAAAAAGCCATCAGATAAACAATGAAGCTCTGTAGACATTTGCTTTTGTTGTCTACCAATGTAAGTGTGTCTTACATTGTTGTTAGTGCAGGAATCCTACATACAAGCAAATAATAATTATGGCTATGGACGCTAATAAACAAAGGTAGTGCCAACTATAAGGTTTAGTAATTTCAGTCCTGTACGCTTTTATTTGATTCTCCCAATGCTCACCTAACTCAGACCATTTTCTTCACCACAATTGCTGGAAGGAATTATAAAATGCAGGAACATTAAATTCTGTCTGTTTCAGCACCAGGCTCACAATGAAGCTCATGGATGCTGATGACCTCAAAAGTTACTTGTGTGTGAGATGAAAAGTGTTCTCTTGGTTTTCTGCCAAAGCAGTGTTAGGTATAGGCACACTCAATTCTTTGATCATAAAAAATAAGCTATTGGCTCCTTGGTTAAAGATAGTCATGAGTCCTGCAACAATTTCCCCGAGCGGAATCTATCTGTTAAATTAGAATTAATCTCAACAAAATCTCTGAGACTAGGTGCAGAGGCCAGCATAAGCTTCTATAGAGTAAAAGTTTGCAAGGAATTTTCTTGATTAAAATGAAAATAAATAATTTTGCAAACAATTACAGATAAAGGATATAAAATTTTCTCTCATTTCTAGCAACTTCTCCAGTGTCTTCAAAACACTTATTTGTTAAATATTTTATTTTTTCTATTTAGTACACCTACTAGGTTATCCAGTTTTTTATTTTGTGTTTTTATTATTTATTATGTTGTGCTTTAAAAATGTCTATTTTTAATGCATTAATTGTATTTAAAACAATATTATTAGTTAGCTGTGACAGGTTGAACTGCTCTATTTTTCTGTTATTAATAATTTTCTGTTATGTTCTGCAAATGTGTGCATTTCACAATAAATTTTACTTTCCCCTCAGGGTATTTCTAATATTATCTTAGACTTAAGGTGTGATTTCAGCATCGACTCTGTACCTGAAATAAATATGAACTTTTGCTCTTAGTACTACTACCACTGCTACTACTACTAAAATTATTTGGGCCTTATTCTAACTTGTCAGTGTAGCATATTGAGACTTATTTGTATTTGTTTTTCCATGAACTCGTGCTAACAGCAATAGCAATCATCTAAAGGTTAAGGAACTACTGCCTAAACTTTTCCAGCTTTACTCTGTGGATATCACACGTGGATAAGTTCTAAGGAACTTAAACAGTAGTAGGTTTTGTGAATGGGGACAAGTAAAGGCTGCAGTGGAGCTCTCACATATTAGCTGTAAACTAATGAACAGAAAATAGCCTTTGGTACAAAAATTGTAAGAATAACAGCACACTGGTACCACCAGCAAGGAATTCCGCTTGCTGAAGGGCTGGGATGGCTGATCCTTTCTGCTTAGACAGATGGTGTAGTCCTTTGGACCCAAAAGCATTCAGCAGTCAGATTGTATCAGCAATATTCATGATCAACAGAGAAAGGAAGAGAGTGGATGTTAGGGAGACAGGATGCAAGACCATCCTTTTCAGGGAAAAACAATTTTGAATTGAGGTTAAGGCCACATCTGAAATTTCAGTATTTGTGACTTCTCCAAGTGGTTTTACATAAACAGCACATTTTCACGAAAATTAATAGAAGCTCAAGAGTGAGTTAATCACAGCAAAACAGAAATCCTTCACTTAAAAAGAGTCCTGCCTCAACAGACTGTCATGGTTTGATACCAGGCACCTACAGGAGTCACTTGCTCACCCTCCCCCACTACAGCTGGGTAGAGGAGAGAAAAAAAGAAAATAACAAAGGGTTCATAAGCTAAGATAAGGACCAGGAGAAAACACTTCAAGGGCAAAACAGGTTCAACTTAAGGTTGCAAAGTGAATTTATGACTAACACAATAGGACAAGGATAATGAGAAGTAAAATAAGCCCTTAAAACATCTTTTTCCCCCAGCCCTTCCCTCCTTCCCACTGACAGTGCGGGGAGATAGGGCAAGGGGATTTTTTGGGTTAGTTAATCACTGAGATTTTGTTCTGCTGCTCTGGGAGAGGAGTCCTTCCCCTGTGAGTCCATGGGGTCCCTCCCACAGGAGACAGTTCTCTGTGAACTTCCCTAGTGTGGTTCCACTCGCACAAGCAGCAGCCAAACCACACCTGCTGCAGTGTGAGTCCCTTCCACAGGCACAGAGTCCTCCCAAAACTGTTGTGGTGTGGGTCTGTCTTCCACACGGTGCAGTCCTCCAAGGCCAGGCTGCTCCAGCCTGGAAGCAGGGCTCCCTCTCTCCATAGTGTCTCCCACTGCATCAGAGCCTCCTCCGGGCATCCACTGCTCCAGCATGGGCACCTTCCCCATGGGCTGAAACGTACCTGAGCCTGGCCACTAGGAAAAGCTCTCTGTCCTCAGTTCAGATGGAAATTTTAAGCCAGCTTAATTTTAAGTTTCTACATGTTTTCATTATCTCAGGGCTTCAGGAACAAAGTAAGCAATATGAACGTTTGCAAGTTCTCTAAACCCTGCAGAAGTGAACAGGCCAGCAGCAGAGCAGAAGTGTGGAGGTGTACTAGGGATGTACAGAAACACACAGTATTTTGCCTAAATCTTATGAAGTACTGACATGGATTTCTGTAGCACACATGGACTGATTTCACAGTTTATTTATAATGTGACTGTAGGCCCAATTTATACTTTAAATAAGCTTCACCATAAGATGAACTCACCAGATAATTCTCAAAGATAAACTTACCAGTTCTGATTTCAGGTTAGAGTTCCTGGTAGTTACAAATGTTAGAAACTTTCTTAGTCACAAGAAATGGCATTTGAACTTAGAAAAAGAAAAATAATGGAAATGTTTATCACATCTTTCCCCAAAAAGCCACCTAACTCATCACTGTTGTGCTACATACAGAGTAAATTAATATTAGTGACTATATCCACTTGCATACTTAGATTCCAGCAAACCAGATATGATTGTTCCAGTCCTTGTTCCAATGTTATAGGCAAAGTTCACACAGTGGTTTGAATATCTTTAGAAAGAAAAGCCACATGGAGAGCAACATTATTATTACTGTTATGCCTTGTTTGGGATGCTTGAGCTCTTTTTGTTAATTCCATTGTTTATTAAAAACCTCAGTTGCATGTATGTCTAGCACTGAAAAGATGTCAAACATTGCGTTTATTATCTGTTATTTATAATCAATAAAAAAATACAGATACCACCTATTTGAGGAAATAATTAGTCGCCTTAAATAACTGTATGACTAACCTCTATTCAGAAAAGCCAGTAAAACCACAAAACTTCTGAATAATTATTATTTTAAATACAATCAGAATTAAGCTTTTGCATTACAGACAAAAGTATCTTTATTGCCTGACCTTTTAAGTGGCAAGCTTTGTAAATTACACATTATGATTCTGGGATGCAAGCGATGTGCAATATTGCAAACTTTCTACTACTCACAATGTTAATGCTAAATAATAAAGACATCTCTCATAGTAAAGCTAATTTCAAAAAACTTGCAACCAGCTGATAATTTCAAAAACTTTATTCAATAAGTATGCAAAAAATGTATATCATGGGTTATGCCAAGGAGAAATTGAATTGAAATGCACCCCCCCTCCAAACAACCGAGAATAAACAGTTGATGCTTACAGTCAAACTTATCTTTGTATCTCCGTGCAGATAGGCCACTTGAATGTGAGTTAATTCACATGTTTCATAGACTGAGAAATGGAAGTTTCACTGAGATGCAAATGTATTACTTCCAACGCAATATTTTCCAGTTTTTCTCCTAAGCAGTCTTACTGTGAGTTTGGATACTTTGTTCTGAAGTGTGCTCATGGGGAAATCAGGATATAAAACTCAATGTATAAAATTACAGGTTTTTAAAAATTTATTTACTGACATCATTAGTAATACAAATGAAATTTCTCTCCACCTACATATTGGCAGCAGCTGGAATTTTTCACCTTTTAACTGCAGAAGCTAAATGAATAAGCCCACTCAATTTAGCATATAGCTAAAACACTTCAAGTTGACCCCAGTTTGACCAAGCAGTTTAGTACATGGTAAAATCAATATTCAGCAAAGCATTTAAATATACATTAATCACCAAAGACATGAATAAATTTGAGCATAGCTTCTAAACCTGCATTTGAACACTGCCCTTGCAAAGATATTTGGATGCCAAAATATTAATATAATCACCTCCTCAGATTTTCAAAAATGGTTATCTTGAAAAACTAATTCCCAATTAAATTGTGGAAGTAATTTTCATCTAACCTTAGTCATAACTAAGTTAATTACTAGACATCCTGCACTTTACAAGCTACGTGAAGTGTTCAGAATATAAACCCTTGACACTTATTTTTGGTGTCATTATTCTACTTTAGCTACCAGCCTGAAGATCAATAAAAATCTGAGTCTTTTTTTGTAAAGAAGAGTATTCTGTGTTACAGATATACAGATGTAATGCCATGAGTCAGTTCCTGAGGAAGGCTACTGTTTGGTGATAGCTGATGAGATTCTTAATAAAGTTTTTATAGAAGAGAGTGGTGGAGCTCAGATTTTTAATTCCACAAACCCAGCAAGTTGAAAGTTAAGACCTTCCCTGGTGAAAATTTAAGAAAGGAGTGGGGTTAATGAATTAGTAAGTGGCAGCTTTGTGACGTTTAATTATGTTCTGTTAGTAGAATATAAACCTCTCATAATTTAGGAAGGTTTTCCTTTGTTGTAACACCTGTAATTAAACACAAAGTGTTTGTTAGATCTTGTGATGTTCGAAAAGATTCAGTCTTCAAAATTTTCAGGTAAAAAAACTGGCACAATATACAATGTGTGGACATACTAAGAATCTAGAAGTAATTTTAAAGAATAGCTTGTCAAAATGCCTTCTAAGGGGCAAACTGTTCTAAAAGTCTTAGAAAGTAATAATCATCACAGGGAAATCTGTTGGAAAAAAATACTATCACTTTCATAAATTAAAAAGTTGGAGGGTGAGGGAAAATAAGAAAATTCAATTCATGATTAAAGATTAGCCATTGCAAGCGTTTTCTTATAGCATGTGTTAAAGGAAGATGTTTAATCCTTATGGAAAATAAATTTTACAGTAAGTGAACATCCTACCTTCTTCCTTCGTATGTGGGTCTTCTTAATTGTCTTACATTTCTGAATACTTAGATATAGCTTTTAGTAGAAAGTTTAAAATTTGTCCCAACCACACAGATACCACAAATACATTTTAATAGCACCTTGAATAGAAATATGGCAAGAAAAAAACATTGGAGAAACATCTTAAAAGACTAGAAATATTCAAAAGTGAAAAAGAGTGAAATGGTTCAAGAGAAAATTGTGACAAGTTTTCAAATACTAGACAATCTATATGAATGCAGAAACCTAAAGGAAGAAGAGAGAGAGTCATGCATTAAGAGTAGTAGGAATAATTAGAAAATAACAGTGGTAACAAAAATAAAAATGCTGTGAAATAAATTGAAAAGGGTAGGAGTTAAAGATAAAAAACCCAAACAAACAAGCAAAAAAAAAAACCTGAAAAATAAACAACAAAAAGAAGAGGAAAAAATACAGGAATAAAAGCCCCCTAAGTACCTTAAGAAAAGCTTACAATATAAAAAAGGGAGAACAGAGAGGAAAATGCAGAATATTTAGTAGAGTGAATAAAAAGAAAAAAAAAACATGCTTAAATTATGTCTTGGGAGTGTTTACTTCATAGCATGATGTGTCTGTCACAGAAATTGCACATGAAAAAGAAAGAGGTTTGAGAAAATGGTGTTTTATACCCACTATGCCCAGCAAGGACTGCTGGATTGGGACATCAGGAAACATCAGGAGGTTATTCTACCTTGTATTGCACAGGCCATGGATTACCAGGGTAACATACTTTACTTGAAATTAATCCATTAAACTTCAGGGAATTTAATGGGAATTAGAAACCTGTCAGAGGTTCTTTTAAAAATGTCAGTCTGAGAATCAAATCATATGTAACTGTTATAAATAAAATGAAGTAACCAAATATGTTACCATAATTAAAACTGCTTAAAATAATGATAGCATCAACTTTTTTTTTGCATTTTAATATCACTTGCATTTTTTTTTTGTTTTCAATTCTAGTACCTCTTGTTATTTTCTTATATTTTTTATTTCCTTCATGTCTGTAGCCACTCAAGCCCAAAAAATCATTCATAAAATCTACTGACTTTGGCCAATATACTTTTACAGATGGTCACATTCCACTGAATATGCATGAAATAAATGTCTATTTCTATATTAAGTAGCTTAACATTCAACATCTACTGAAATTCTACTTGCACTAAAATGTTCAGAAATCAACTCGGACTACATGCTTAGAACAATGAAGTTACCAAACATATTCAATTTAAAGTGATAAATGCTCTTGGCTTGCACTTGCCTATACTGGAGAAGGTATATGTCTATTGGTTTTCAATTCCTATGAAATTTTCTCTGATACACTGCTTTAAAAGTATGGTCACCTACTATTTGTGTTCAGTATTACATCTGTTTTGTGTTTCTAGTTGGACTCAGGTTACATGGAATGTTTCTGTTTGGATCAGTACATCTTTCAAAATTGGCATGACTGGAATTATCAGGAATTACATGATTTATCTGTAGATATTAACTCTACAGAAGAATCCATATGTTATAAACCCTTGATGATTTATTGCAACTATTCTGTAAGCAAGAAACTACCTGCACAGAAAATTTTACACCATTTTCACATTTATCCAGGGTCTGCAACATTTCCTAAATTTATCCTTCTTTTCAAATTTTTTTCTTCTTGTAAGACCACCTTGTACCACTTGCAATAACATCCCTTGACAATGAACCAATTAAGTAACATTATCCCCAAAAATCAGACTAAAATGAGAATCAGATTAATGTATTTTTTAAAAATTGTATTTCATTTTATAATATTCACCTAGATTTCTATAGTACTAGAATAATAGTGCCTATTGGAAAGTATGAATTAGCAGCCACAGAAGTTATTAGTACGCAGTTAATTAGCACATCAGCATTAAAGTTGATTTATTCTGTAAGGATGTTTCCATTTTGACAGCTTCATAGGTCTCAAAAACGAAACATTCCTACAGAATAAATCAGATTGTTCCCTTGCTGTGGCAATGGAGTAGTATGGACGAAAACAGGTTATCATTCAGCTAGTTAGCTAAAGTGCTTTGTAGCACTATGGGCATAACAGAGAACTCATTAACAGCTGTTTAATTTGCTAGTCCACACTACGCATTCTCCTAATCTTGCTGCTAGCAGGATTTGAACTTGTCCAGGTTTGTCTCCCATCAGCTATTTTGTAACATCTGTGTAGGCATACCTTTCCTGGAGAAATGTATTCTTTTGCTTCTATAATGAATTCAATATCTTTTGAAGAAAAAACCTATACTAAATAAATGAATAATAGATATTTTTGTTTTGTGATTCTACTCCCACTTTCTACAAATGTAATTTTTGAAAAAGGAATGTTTTCCAACATAAGTTTGAAGCTTAAAGCATAGCTGTACAGCAAAAAGGATGAACTAATCTTCTAACAGCAGAAATGTAACAGATAGAACAGAAAGAACTTTGGTTATTTAGACTCTTAGACATCCGCATTTCATTAAGCCAAGCACCAGGCATCACAGTGATTCTGTTATTAAAAATTCCCTACTTTGGAATAACAAAAAAACTATTGGCCTGGTCTTTGTGTTCATGTTCAGCATTGTTATCATCTTTAAAGAGGGTCTGAAGACTTAAGAATTTTGTGGAGTCCTTAATGGCATCTCTGGGCAGTGCTGTTTCTGGCCCCTCATCAAGCAAAGAGGAGCTGCTTACAGGACATTTTTCAATGATGTGCTGCATGAGATGCTTTCAGAAGATATCATTAAAGGAATTTTGTGTTAATGTATTGTTTTCAAGGCAGAGGAAAATTATTTTATTGAAAGAAAGAGTACTAGTGACTACTATCACTTTAAAATTCAGCCTCAAGAAGATTTTACAATAAATTATGTGTTATACTCAGGTGTGGTGGATTGAGGGGGTAGCAATGAAGCAACACCATCTCACAAAATGATACCAGTTTTTTATCTAAAAGAAAAATATTTCCATGCAAGACTGAAAGAGACTGGAATTTTTGAGAAAATTTTCTTTTCCAAGGGGCACAGTCAAACAATTTTTTGCTACAAAAATAACGTCCTCAAAAGACCCTCAGCAATCAGAGCTAAAAAATGACTTAAGGCACTCGCAGGTGTCCCACTACCTGCTCAGTCCATGAAGAATAATGCAAAGTCTGAAGCGACATTCATGGGTTTACTGTACAGTGTGTGTAACAAACTTGGACCATTTGCAGAACAGTCTCAAAACCACTGAAAAAAGCAACCAGATAGTAAACAGGAAATTCTCTTAGATTTAGGTTCCTAAATCAGAATTGCACAAACACAATTTTTTTCAATTTAGGATTTCAAGTAATGGAACATAGTTTGAACTAGTTTTTTTATCTATTCCAAAATATGGCTGCTCAAAGAATCACTCTGTCAATATTCATGGCACCTATACTTTACATGATAGTTTAGAGGTTTTAAACACCCTCAGGAAGATGGAAAGATGAGACCTAGCCTTTTTTTTCAGCCTGAGAAGGTCCAAAGCCATATTTCCTATTTTCAAGTTTAGCTTCTACTAAGAAAGTGAGAATCACAGAACTACTTTCCCGATGGCTTCTGTCTTTTGGATGTTTGATGTGAAATTTATAAACTAGAACATAACAGGAACAGGACTCTTGATTTGCCCCACTTTTTATCATTACATGCCTTTTAAAAATAAAGCCATTGTGACTTTTTTGGTGTGGTATGTAAATTTTTAAAGGAAGTTTCTTATCTCTGTTTTTTTTTAAGGCTTGTGCAGCCTTAGTGGCTTTGCCTAGAAAATACACACAGCCAAGGCTCAAAAACTTCCAGCTGTATCTGTCTAACCCATACCTGTAAAGTCCTGTCCTTTGTAAAAAATTAGCAGAGAAAAAAAAAATCAATCTAAAGGCTACGAATGAACAAGTTTATTAGTTTGTGGAAGTGCAACAACAGATAAGAAATCGCTGTTGCGAGATAAAGTGATTGAAAATGAAAAACAAAAATGCAAGCCAGTTAGTAATGGGGAAACCTTCATTAAAATAGTTAGAGCATGAAGAATCAGGGTTTCTACTTAAAAAAAAAATTGCACTTAGTTTCTAAGTCGCACTCATAAATATAAATAAACTTTGCATGGAATTTCACTATTTACTTTATAGCTGCCTGTTTAAAATCAAGAAAGATTATAAAAATTGTAAATAAAGATTGTAAACCCTATATCAAGATACTTGAAAAAAAACCTATAGCTAAAGAAAATATGGTGAAAGATGATACATTTTTCTTCTTACCATGGACTATTTTGTGGAAAAATATTTCTTAAATGTCATGTTACCTTTAGTTATTTATTTAGAATGGTTTAAGAAAATTCATTTAAAGCAAATATCCATTTATGAAAAGTAGTTCTCTACTAATCCTACAAATTATTTTGAGTGTTTCTACACTCTATTAACTTATTTACTTTATATTATAGAACAAAATGTTATATCACAGTGCCAGCAAGACAGATGGATTTAGTAGTTCATGAGAAAATAGAATATATTTTAGGGTGTCCTAAATTTCCCAGAAAAATTCTAGGGAAAACCTTATTAAAAACTTCCTAATTTGTTGTAAAAGAAGAGTAAGATTAAAGTCTTTGCTTCTAAAGTCTTAGTTGGGTATTATTTTAAAATAAACCCATGAAAGATGGACTCATATTCACCAAAAATACACATAATTCTGTGTTTAAAATTCAGTCATATAATTCTGCAATCCTTAAACTACAGCAGAACTAATCATGAGCTGAAAATGATGCAAGGGATTAAGCACCTCAGTGAATCTGTCTTTAGGAAGAATACATCTCTTTTTTAGAATTTTAGAGTCCTTTTAAGCTTCAAATCAACCCCTCTGCAGTTTATTTTAGAGTAATTGTTCAGGTAAAACTTTTTTTTTCTCTTCAGAAATAAACCAAGTATTTTTATGGATTCATTATTTTAATGACTTTTTAACATTCAGCTCTTTTGGTTTTTTTTTTTCATTTTCACACATTTTAATTTGAAATATCATTGAAATGATGAACCACATTTAATGTGCACATAAATTCTTCTTAGTCTTGTTACTTGTGTTGATTTCTATCTAATTATCTAATTTGGGTTGTTTTTTTTTTTCATTCAGAAAGTCCATCTCTTAAATGTAGCTTGACTATGCGACTAAAAAAGACATGAGCCAAAATGAAATTAACACCTGAACAAATTCCTCCAGATCATGGCAGTGAATCTGTAAATCTAATGAGGCTTCAAAGTAAATTAGTAAATATTTTCATTGTATGAGACAACCCTATAAGTATCGAGGCATCAACTCATTAGAACCACATAAAAATTGAGTTCAGATCTTATTAACTCCTTGGCAGATGCCATATCTAATGTCTCTACTCCTGCCAAAACATGCACAGAAAACAAGTTGGGTTTTGACTACAAAAAGCATAAAATACTACACTTAATCCATTATTATTGCAGATAATTGAAAAATTAAATGGATCAAGATGCACAGTCATGACAATAAAAATGTTTTTTAAAATGTTAGTGGTGACATCCATTTGGCAGAAGCAAAGTAGAGATTTTGGGGAAAATAAAGGTAAGCGATATTCCAAGAAAACTGATATTAAAACATTTACATTCCATACTCTTAAAAAGAAATTAGAAAATGTCTAGAAGAATCTGCAGGAAATAGAAATTTGTTTTATCAAGTACGATTAGAAGTAAATTTTTTTTCCATGGCATGAATTTTACAAGTATTAAATTTCCTAGGTTAGCACTTGGTGAGCATAGTTTTTTATCTTGCACTAGTGAATATTATCAGTTTGATCTAGTGTACTACCAGTAATGCCTGTAAACTTTCTTGATCTTGGAAAATTAGAAATGCTAAGGCAGTAGTGTTCTACTGTCAGTTGTAGAACAAACCCAGCAGTAAAACTAATCTCAAACGTGGGCTAGATTTATCTAAAAATATGCCTAAAGTAATGACTTTCAGTTTAAGAAATTATATATATGTTTGTATAAGAAAACCTTGGGAAATTCATAAATCTCTGTTTGGATTCAGGGTGTGTATATACATGTTTGGTTTTTTTTTATCCATTTATATATTTACATTAAACCAGGAACTTAAAATCCTGAGACAATCTCACGGTTGCATATTTAACTAGATAAAAGATTTGTTGCTATTGTCTGGGTAGAAAGTGTTGAGTTTCACATAGTTCTAAGCAGTTGTGTAATTTTATTCTACTGTAAAGATATTGAAATTCTATGGAAAATTGTGTACACTGTAAAAAATAAAACTGCTGAAGTTAATCCCTGCCCCAAATGAAAAATGGTCTGTGGTACCACCTACAGTGAAAGTAGAAAATATTCAAAGGAAAAACTAATTTCTCCTCTGTCACCAAAACATGACATCACATATTACAGACCAAATACTTCAAAACAGTCCAATTCAAAAGTTTCAGGGATCCCTTTGCTGATTGCACTGGGTTTTGGATTGGGCCCCTGGTATGGCTCATCCTGGTGTGGATGCTCTACTGTGGACTATATATCACACTGTCAGATATATTCGTGCAATTTCAAGTTACTCAGTGGCAGTGCGGGTGAAAGTACTTCAGAACAGAAATAGAAGGCATTTCTCTAACTGATTGAATACATTATATGGGTAACAGGCCCAAGCCACAGTTATTTTGTTTGTGATTTTGCATTTCCTTTTTACTAGTTTTCACATTGATATTTACACTGGAGAGTTTTTTAAAATATATATATGAAATATATATATAGTAGATCAAAACTGATATATATACAGTGAGATATATGTAACATTGCATGCTACTTACATTCTATTATATACATGTGACTAAAATGTTGACATTTGAAGTAGATTTTTTTAATTACACATTTATTCTGCTTTAGCTATGGATTTTATGTACTTCTATAGTGCCTTAAGCTTTGAATAAGGGGGTTCTTTTTATATAAGATCAGCATGATAATTTTATTTAACTGATGTAACTACCAGTTGAATTAATTTTGGTTTTGCAGGGAAAAAATTGAAGGTGCTAGATTAGTAACTTTGGAATTGTATTGCAAAACCATAACATCCTCATTAACAGCCTGATGAAGAACAGACTAGATAACTGGACAATGAGGTGGAATTTAATTTAGCTCAGCTGACAAACTCAAATAGTTGTGAGCACTGGCACAAAGTTCAGCTGGAGGCTGGTCACTAGTGGTGTATTTCAGGGGTTGTTATTGGGGCAAATACTGCTTAAATCTTCATTAACAACCAGAATGCTGGGCTAGTGAGTACTCAGAAAATCTGCAGAGAACACAAAACTAAGAGGAGTGATTGATAACACTATGTAGTTATGCTGCTATTCAGAAGGACATTGTCAGACTGAAGAAATGAGCAGTTGGGAACCTTATTACATTCAAAAAAGTAAAAAACAAAGTCCTACACCATGAATGAATAACTCTTTGGCTGGAAAGCAGCTCTTAAAAGGTCCATTTACTAGAAATATATAAAAGAGGGCCAACAGCATCCTGAGCTCCATTAGGTGGCTGAGTGTCACAAGAAGGTGGAGGGAGGTGATCCTTCCTGTCTACTCAGCACTGACCAGACCAGCAGTATGTCCAGTTCTGGTTCCTCTATACAAGAAAGACATGTTCATACCTTAGCCAGGCTAGGGAAGGATCATGACCATGAAAAGGGTTTGGAGCATCCATCATCTGAGAAGTGACTGAAAAAGTTGGAACCTTTTAGTTGGAAGACTTGGAGGGACCACATCAATGTGTACAAATATCTGAGCAGGTAGGATGTTGGACACTGAAACAGGCTGCCCAGAGAGGCCAGCTCTCTGTCCTTGGAGATATTAAAAAACCCAAAAGAGCTACCCAACTCAACCTGTTCTAAGTCAGTCTGATTTGCTCAGGAGAGCTGTGACAGATCTCCTGTGAAGCCTTCCAAACCCAGCCTTCCTGTGATTCTGGGGACTTGCAAAGATCAGACAGAGTCTTGGTGATTTGTGTCTGGATTCTTGAACCAAAAGATCATTGAAATAATTAATTTTATTTGCATATTTTATGCTAAATATAATCCCTCTACTTAAACATCTAAACTCTCTGGGCCAACAACAGTTATGTTTTAGCTATTTAAGAAGAGTACCAAATGAAGAAAGGGTAAAATGTTTTATGAAAGGATTGCCATTTTCACTCTATCACTCAAGACCAGGCATATCTACAGTAACAAAAATGGCACTGAAGCACTCAGGAAAAAAAATCAGATGAAGGCTTGTTTACTCTTTCCCCAGCTCTTCATTTGATGCAGACATCAGGAAGAAAACATCACAGTGCATCTGCTTTCTTATGGAATTTATTTTTTAAAATACTGACAGCAGTATATGGGAGAGATCCAGTGGGGCAGGGTTCTTCCTGCAGTCACTGGGAATGTTCTGGGCTGGAGCAGGAAAATGTGCGAGGAGGAAAGAGCAACAGAGAAGAGCTGCTACGGACTGATCTCAGTTCCCCATCCCCCTCTGCTCCAGCTTGCTGAGGCTCAAGGAGGGAACACAAGTCAGAGATGGAGTGAAGCTGAGCCTTGAGAAAGGGATGGGGAATATAGAGAAAAGCATTATAGTTCATATCCAGTTTTCACCATTCAACTTTATTTTTAACAGACATAAATTAATAATCATAAGCCTGAGGGTTTTTTGGCCATGACAGTGCCTGCCAAATGATCTCCTTGTTTTTACCTTGACCTGGGAGTTTTTCAGTATTAAATTCTCCTGTTAAGAAGGAGTGACATAGCAGCTACCTCAGCATCTGGCTACCAGCCAATATCAACCCACAACAAATATGAGAATTACATCTTGAATAAAACTGTGCAGATAGATGGGTTTGCATGAGGTAAAGTATATTTTCTTCACAGTGTCTGGTATGAAGCTGTGCCCTGGATTTGTGCTGAATACAGGGTTGATAATACAGAGATGTTTTTATTTTGCTGAGCAGGTCTTAGAGAGAGCCAAGGCCTTTTCTGCTTTTCACAATGCCATGCTGGTGAGGAGACTAGGAGTGCTTGGGAGATTGGGAGGAGACACAACCAGGACAGGTGACTCATACTGACCAAAGGGATATTCCAGACCAGATGGCATCATGCTCTGTAAATAAAGTGAGAGAAAGAAGGAGGAAGGGGACGACATTTGGAGTGATGGCATTTGTCTTTCTAAGTTACTGTTGCATGTAGGGCCCTGCTCTCCTGGAGATGGCTGAGAACCTGCCTGCCCATGGGAAGAAGTGAATTGTTCTGCTTTGTGTGCATGCACAACTTTTCCTTTCCTATTAAACTGCTCAACCAGTATTAATTGAGGTAACAAAGGAGTGAATCTTGCTTTTTCACTTTTATGCCTTAACAAATTAGATCAGCAAATTGCGTTGTGAAAATTAAGACAAAATCAATTCAAAATTATTTAGCACAACTTTGCTTGAAAAGATCTTTATTCCCCAAAGAATTTTTCAGCAAAGAACGCATATGTGAAACTCAATCTACAGTTTAACCTCAACTGAAATGATGTCTTACTCTAATCTGCGAGCAGAGGCAGATAACAGGATAACAGAGTATACACTGACACATCTGTTAGAAGATCATGTGTAGTTTGGGGATAGTCCCCACCAGCAGAAATGGTGTATAAATATAGGTAGATGCAGAAAAACAAAATAGCCTGAAGTCTTTCAATACTTCAATAAAACTTTTGTCCCAGGTAAGTCATTTCATCTCACTAAAGAACAAGAAGATTCATTGAAACTTCTTGCATTTAGTAAAGGAAACCTTCTGAAATAGGCCATAAGATAAAAATAGCTGGTCAATAGCTAGTGAATGTTTTAAAATGCAGGTAGGAGACATATAATACACACCTTGTAAAGATACTTCTTGAAAAGTCAGGAGAATATTAATTTTTGAAAGAATTTTAAAAAGAGCACTTTAGAAATATAAAGTATGATTAAAACTAAAAAAAAAATATTTTTTGAAGTCTAAAAGGTTTTTGTGGGTTTTTTTCTGTCCTCTACGTCCAGAGTTTAACATTTCCTACTTCCTGAGAAGTCATACAAAACCTTTTCTTGCTTTCAAAGCTTACTTCCTCTATGAGTAAGCAATCTATTGACTCAAATATGTGAGACTGAGCACAGGACAACTGGTTTTAGCAACTGTTATTTATCCATCGACCATCTTTATCTAGCAGTGTTTACTGTGAAGTGTTGATTTAATTTTGTTTATACCAAGTAAGAAGATTGTCTGTTGCATAATCTTTTTACAAACATGAAAACAGACTAGAAAAGACTCTTAGGTATTTTTTTAGTAGTGTTGGGGGTTTTGTGTCTTTTTTCTTCTTAAATGTGCTTATATGGTTATTTAGAAATAGAGAATTTGATGGTTTCCGTAGTAACATTTTGGGACAGCCAGCCAAGCAGGAAGGCCTTGTTCACCCAGCTATGCTTTTAACACAATTCTACCTTCCAAATCACTGGTACAGAATATATACAGACACAGACAGGTGAAATGAAGATAAATTTGTTTGAAAAAAAAAAAACAACTCACAAATAAACCAAAACAAAAGTAATAAAACTGAAACTCAACCAAGTTTAACAGAGCTAGACCCAGATTATAGGTATTCTATTAGGGAAACAATGTCAAGTAAGATGAATTATTTTCTCAGTGATACATATTCACCCATCATTTACTAATTGATAATTGGAAATACTTCCTTTTTATTTCATGATTGTTGGTAACATATAAACTTATCCTCAGGGAAAGAACAGATGCAAAGAGAATGTTGATCTTAATCAGCATTTAAGTGCTTGCTTTTGGTTTATGACTTCATGTTAACATAAGGCAGAAGCTAGCGGGAGCTTCTGTATTTGTACTGGCTTTCTCAAAGTCTCACTTTCAAATGTCTGCTTGCAGCAGAAACTAGGAGCTAATGTTTAAGGCAGATTTCTTTCCCTACTCTAGCTGCCAGACATCAAACAGAACCTTTAATGCTGATATCAGTCTTGCTTCTGAGATTTCCAAATTGATTGCAGACATCCAAAATATTTTTTTGGACTGATTACCTCTGTAGAAACAAAAGCATCTCCAGTTTTACCGTTTCATTTGCAATGTTTTGAATGATAAACAAGCCTAAAAATAAGAAATAAAAGCAGTAAATTTATTTTGATGAAAAGAGAGGTTGCACTGTTGTTTATTAAATGGAAAACAAAGTTGCAAAATAAAGTTAGAACAAAATGAGGTATTTCATGGGCAATTGTACAGTGCCCAGCTCTAAAGTGGTTTTGTATTAGATTTTACTTTTGTTGTTACCTTTAGTAAGTTATTCTAATAACTTGTTAGCATATAATAGTAAGTTAATTGAAGAATAACTTATTCAGTAACCTTTTCTAATCCTGGGAAGAAAATACTGAGACTAGAAAGGAAAGGTTGAAATGGAAGGCAATATGGTTTAAAAGGAATTTGAGATATGGAAAAAAAACCTCCATATATATTTGCAGATACATTTGCAAAATTGCAACATAAGTCAAATTTCCAGAAATAAAAAATAAGCAGAAGGGAACCTGTCTGCATTGGAAAGTACATAGATGTTCGTGTGGCCCTTCTCCATAACAGATTTGAAAGGTCAGAATTATATTTTAAGGTTTTCCTTCGGAAAAGAAAGGTGAAATGTTTTAAAATCTTGTAGGATTTCTAACTTGAGTTCTGCATTGGTCATCCAAACATTGTTTTTCATTGTTTTTGATGTCACAACAGTAAGATTTCATTCAATTCTTTAGTTTTGTAGGCTTATACCATCCATCTTTTGAACTGTGGATTTCTGTTGTTAGAGTGGACTCCTCTATGGGATGCACTAAAGAGAACTTATGATATTTACATTATTTTTTTCATCCTGTTTGTCACAAAAAAATAGGATATGTCTAAAATAACAGAATTTATTCATTCGTCACTGGTATCAGTTTTTTTACCTTATGCACATATACAGTGAACCAAATCTAAATCTGCCCCAAACTGCACTGCTTCAAAGAACATATTTTTGAAGAGCTACACTCACACTTAAATTGCATCTTAGCACATTACTGTAGAACATGAAGAGTGCTCAATCACCTCTATAAACTTATACTACAACTGTAGAGTGAACACCGCTCTCAGCACTTTTCTAAACTTAGTTTCACTTGGATCAACAAAACCAAAAGCATAGTGTGACTAAGAATAATTTATTTCTATCTCAGAGATGATTATCCTTGCAAGAAAAAAAAATTAAAAGAAAAAAAGAAAAAAAAACTGAAAGAAAAAAAGTGAGAAATTCTATGCATGGAAGCTTTCTGTCTGGCCACAACATTTTATGAACTATTGATTGTGCACTAACTTTTCAGGTGAAAGTTGTTAAGCCCAAGTGCCTCAGGCCAACTAATTTTCAACAAATTCTCTAGAAAATGTTCAATTTATATTTAGTGGTAATGACTTAAAAATAATTTACTTATTTTCTTCATAAATATGCACATTATGCCTATGCACTGAATTAGAGGACAAGTTTTTCCCTTTCAGAAAATTTTCTAAAGTCCATTTACAGAGACAGTGTTTGCCAGTATTTAAATTTTCAGTGCTCAATAAAAAATGCTACTAAAAATTCTTATAACTTTTAAAAAAGTTATCTTTTAATTAATCTTTTATCTAAACACTGTAGTTGTAGGCAGCAATATGTACTGTACTATCACCATATAATAGACAGTATATTCTCTCTCTGTATACAAATAGATAAGGACGGAGACATATTCAGCAACACAAAACCTCTCATGATTAACTGTCAAGATTCATTACCTGCTGCTGATAAAGTCCAGCCTTCAAGAGAAGTTTCACTGCTCCTTTACTGCATATTTTTAAGCAATCAAGCAAGTCTTCACAACTGACAATGGTCAAAAACCAAAACCGTAATAATCTTCCAGTCCAGAAAGAATGCATATAGTCAGAACTTAAAATAAAATGAATGGGGTTTTTTAAGAAAATTCTTAATTTTATTTTTGCTGCTAATAGTTTTCATGAGCTACTGGAACAAGTCTTTTGTTCATTATCTGGGATAAGCACTTGTGGACCAGGTCTTTGGATGTACTTACATGACTTCTAACCAATTCCAAAACATTTTGCAATGATAAATTTCTGACTTCTTTCGGGAAATATTAGAAATCACGTTGATGAAGGAGTTCAAAATGCTCTTAAACAGTGTTAAACCCAAGTGAAGAGAGAATATCACCTAACCAAAAAATCTTGTTACATCTCAGAGAATGCAGATGTAAAGCTCCCTTATTTTAGACAGAATCACTTTGTATATCTCAGCAGATAAAAGCCTGAACTTACAGTATTTTTGTAAGAAAATCATTGCCATCTCATGAACTACCCATCTCCCTCATCCTTTTCCCTTATTTGAAATTTAAAATAATTTTAGATTTTTTTCTGAGTTCCTTTTCTGACCTGCTTGCTTAAAATCACAACCTGTATAGTCCCTTCTAGAAAAGGGACTTCTTCTGTACTTTGTAACTCTTGATTTCAAATTATCTCTTACCTGCACTGATTTGGCAAAAGTTTGATTTCAGGATCTATAGTCCAAAAGAGGAAGCAAATAGCCTGTTCTGGGTTTTACTGGAATAGAATTAATTTTCTTCACAGTACATTTTGGACTTGTGCTGAAAACAGTGTTGGTTATGTATGGATGCTTTAATTGAAGCATGGATTGAAGGCCTTTTCTGCTTCTCAAACCATCCCACCAGCAAGTAGGCTACAGGTGCACAATCAGTTGTGAGGAGATGCAGCTGGCACAGCTGACCCCAGAGACTAAAGGGTTGTTCCATAGTTTGTAGCATCATGATCAGTATACAAAGAGGGGGAAAGAAGAAGGAAAAGGTGGGGGATGTTCAAAGTGATTCCATTTGTCTTCTAAAGCAGCCTTGATGCATGATAGAACCTGACTTTCCTGGACATGGCTGCACACCTGCCTGCCCATGGGAAGTGGTGAATGAATCCCCTAGTTTGCTTTGCTTTCCCTATTAAGTTGATTGTATCTCAGCCTATGTGTTCTTTCACTTTTACCATTTCTATTCTTTCCCTTGCCCCACCAAGGGAGTGTGAACAAGCAGCTGTGTGGTACTTACTTAGGGGTTAAACCATGGCCAGAACCTTCAGCAAGATTCTTGAGCATGTAAAGCATGTAAATGTGAAGCATTGAAAAATTCTTCAGAGTTCTACTCTGAAGGGCAGAGTACTATGCCAAGAGCATTAGAGTAAAATTCATCCCCCTCCAAAATAAACTCCGACTCCCAAACAGAAGATACTATTGGAAAATGTTCTCCTAAAAAGAAAAATAGACATCTAAAGCCTCATTACAGAGAGCAATGTGCATTAAGGTGTCTACTACAGCTAATATATATGCAAGCACAACTTCTAAGCTGAGTGTCTGACATAAATTTTAATAAGTAGTGTCTGTGAGTAACTGTTCTTTTTAAGCATTTTCTTTACATTCATAAAGAGAATTCCTTGGGACCCTGGGATTAGTACACTTAAAATTGTTTGCTAACAGCAATACCATTATGGAGATGGCTGTGGTCCTGTCCTGGACTTGAAAGGGTATAGTTAGCATACACTTGGAGACATGGACATTTAAATGCTTCTCTTATTTCCTAGAAAAATTCCCTAAAAACTACACTATTTTATAAAAGTTAAGAATCACACAATTCTGTAAGAGTGCCTAAAAGTTAAGACAGATTTAAACATTTTTATGAGGAAATCAATCATGTCAGTTTATATTGGAGGTGATTTATTAGCACCTAATACAACCTGAGCCCCAAAAAAGAGGAAAAAATTAACAGAATAGTATTTTTGTATCTCAGTGATGTATAAAACTGATGTGAGTGTCAAACATTTTAGTATTGTTCAGGTTGTGGCTGTTCTGAACATGTATCTGAAGCACTATTAGATGTTCTCTGAAAAAAGAACTTAGCTATGACAAACAAGACAGCATAAAATGGTATTGAAATAGAGTTTGTGGGGTCATAGTTTGAATATCAAGTACTTGAATCATGTCTCAATCTCACTTCAAGAACTAAAAATCTTTACAAACTGTAGAGATCATCTCAGTCCAATCATGGTTCATAATTTAGTTATTTAAACTTTTTCTGTCTTTTGGGGGCCTTAGATTTGACTTTTTAGTTACAGTCACACTGCTGGTCTTCTAATTGGGGCATATTGTCTGAAGTAAGAAAAGAAGGTCTACTTTAATTATATTGAAAAGATTATAAAAATTTGGTTTCTTTTTACATAGTAAATGCACTGAGAATCTAATTAAAATGAAAATAATCTGTTTTCAGGATAAAATAGAGAGTGTCTTGTGAACCAAAAACATCATTTAGTTAAAATGCAGATTACAAGAGCATGATTTTAAAGATATCATGCTTTTTATTTCTGGAGACCAAAGGTAGAGATTATATCATATTAAATTGCATGAAAATGTTACAGTGCTCAGTGCTTTCTCCTCTGTTCAGTCTTTTAATCTGCTCTTAGCCTTAAAGATAGTAATAATGAGAAATGTGATAATCATAAAACTTACTGTTTAAAAATTATACCTTCTTATTCAGTTCACTACTTCTGGGATTATATCTACTCATTTTAATGACAAAAATAAGCTTTTACTGCTTTTTACTCTTTTTAGCACTGAAAAGTTAGAACAGAAAAGAGAAATTTAATCTTGTTCTATAATGGTTATCATAAAAATTGTAAACTGTACCTTAGTAATAAGATTTACTTTACCAGTTACCATAATTCCATCAGGAATGGAGGGAAACATGATACTTGTAAAGTTGACTAAATTGTTTTGCTAAAACTAAAGTCAATCAGGGACCTTTTTTTTTTTTTTTTTTTTAATTAAAATACAGCTCAGGAAATACTAAGTATCCTCAGATTCTTCCAAATCTACTCCACATGTATCACAGTGTTATTTTTCACAACATTGTGTTCTTTAAGAATATGATGTAAAATCTTTCATGGTTTGAAGATAAAGTGTAAGTCAGCAAAAAATCCATGCTGTAGAGAAGGTTATTGAATAATGTTAAGAAAAAAATTAGCAAAGCAGCATTCATCTGGTACATTTTGCACTAGAATCTAAAAGCTTATAAAAACTTAAAGCACCCTTCTCCTTTCCGGTGAATATGTCATTGGTCATGAAAGAAGGCAGAAATTGAGTAAAAATCTGTATCTTTTGACAAAATACAAAGATCTAAGAGTATGTAATATAATTTCCTTTTTAGAAAGGACTTTATATGGGTAGTGATTATTTTATCAGATGTTCTGTAATATATACAAAACTAACCATTTTCATGTAAAAATATTACATTGATAAGCATTTAGTCTTGTGCTGCACCACAAGAAACTCAGCTAGGGGTATTTTACCCCTATAAACCTAAGCCTGTAAGTTTACTACAAAAATAGCCAGATAGTTTCAAAAGCTTTTATTATCTATCTCTCTGTCTATCTATTTATCTATATCTCTTTTTCTCTATATCACCTATCTGTATATTCTCTATGTATATCTTCTATATTTATCTGTCTCTTGTATTTATCACAATGTCATCTGACTGTTCAGAAACATTTAAAATTGTGTCAAATCAATGTGTTTGTGTCATGTCTCATGGTAGTGGTCTTTATTCATCAATCTTATGCAGTTATCAAGAATTTTTTTTGTGATACATCTGTAGATTCTCTTTGAGATATAGGCAGTGATTCACTAGAGACTGTTGGTTCCTATCCTTCCCTTAATCAGGGAGGAGCTATTAAGCCAGTCAAGGAGGAGTGATGGCAAGCTTGTTTTGAAAATGCCAAAGAGGCATTTTCATAGAGGGGATTTGATGGAGAAAGACTGAATTAAAAATAAAACAAAACAAAAAAAAAACCAAAAACAACAAAGAAAACCAAACAAAAACAAAGCCCATACCCACAAACTTGGGGACCTCCAAGAAAGAGGTGGAATTCAAAAATTATTGACAAGACAGTCTTTGAAACGTGGAGCAAATGAAGATGAAGACCCTGATCAGCTGGGCAGGGAAAACGCTGAAGTGAATCAGCTAAATAGCAAAAGAGTTGCTTATTTTAATATAAGCATTCCATTCCCATTTTTTTCTTCATCCATACCTAATCAAATAAATGTCTATACATAGAATAGACTGTTGTGTTATATACACGTATCACATGCATTCATATTCTTATACAGGTGTATCTATGCATTCTATGTATGTATGTAGTATAATCATTCCCTCACATCAGCATAAGAGTCTAAAAGCAGTGTACTGTGACATTTTGATGATCCCCTGATTCTTTTCTCTGCATGCCAGTGTAGGAGCTTCATGAATTTAAAGTGAGATGTTACTGCTGGGCCAAGGGGATGAAATGTCTTCCACTGTGAGCATAACTCCAAAAGCTCTCTTACAAGCTCTCTTCAAAAGCTCTCTTACAAGCTCTCTTCA
>QUSF01000013.1:3289407-3348365 GCA_003676055.1 Chloebia gouldiae | reverse complement strand
GCTCTCTTACAAGCTCTCTTCAAAAGCTCTCTTACAAGCTCTCTTCAGGGCATTGCAGAGCAACTCTATAAATCCCAAAACTCCCAAAAGAGTGTATGTTTTTCACTTTACAGGTACATAAGTCTTTTTATATATAGTTTTGGAAGACTAATTTATTTATCTAGGAAGGAGGCAACTGGCTGTTCTTTATTACTTGGCAGGCCTTTAAAATGAAAATATTTTCACCTTCCCAAATGAAAGGGTGGTGAAGTATTAACCTTATACCAAAAGAAAGACTGACAGTAACAAAACCACTCCCCCTGACCTTAATTTTCCCCTTCACGCAGATCATTCAGTGCTATCATGGCCCAATTATGCTTCACTTCTAAGATCTGACAGAATTACAGCACTTGATGACAAGATTGCACTCTGTATTTTTTCTCTAATTAGCATGTATCAAAGTATCCAGAGTCCTTTTGATTTCATACTTTGACTGATGATAAGCCTGTATTTATCTCTTCTGTACCTCTCTGAGGATCTGCACTTCTTAGCCAGGATGTCAGGTTGCTAACTGTAGCCACAAGGTTAGTAGTTTCTCCTGCAATGCTCATTGACCCCTATCCCTTCTGTCCTTGTTTATAAGGATTTGATTAGACTGAACACACTGACACAACTCCACTTACCTTCAGTAGTTCAACAGAATGGCTTTATATTTTGGTCAAAGATTGTAGACCAACATTTTTTTCAGGTATGACTGGATAGCAATCTTTTAGTTTTGTGTTGTATCTATGAAGGAAAGAATAAAATAACACAGATCTTCAATTTGAAATTCCATTAACAGAGCAGAGGTATCTCCTGATAATTAACCTTTTAAAACCAGATAGAAATACAAAAAATAAATTAAATCATTCTCCTTTACTTTCTTCATACACTTGGACATATTAAACAACACTTCAAATAGGAAGGATAAGAACATGGTTCGATGATTGAATACAGAACATGCAATTCTTAATTATTATTTTTAAAGGATAGGGTCAAAAGCAAGACTAAGTATATTTTCTCGTGCCTGTACATCTGCCAAAATAATTGCAACTGACTCAATCCAAAATTACTTATTTGCTTTCTTCTGGAAGATTAATCTTCTTCTGTAGATAAAGGAATATAAAAAAAGAAAGTGGATGGCCAGTGGAATCAAGGTTGGGCAATTTGGGAGGACTATGGGGATGCTGCTCACCATAGTAAGGATAAATTTTGTACGGCCAAAGCTCAGTTAGATTTGAAAATGGCCCAGTACTGAGGAAGACAACAGAAAGGGCTTTTAAAAATGTCATAGTAGCAAAAGGCAGACCAGAAGTAAGTTTGGCTATTGGCCTCATTCTGTTACTTGACAAGGATGGCCATCTCACAAACAGGAACATCGACAAAGCAGAGATATTTAATGCTTCCTTCACCTCAGTCTTCAATACTAGTGATAGCCTATAGCAACCCTGGATCCCTAAGCTGGAAGATGATGACAGCAAGAATGAAATTCCCAGTCAACCTGAACTTGTGTGCGATTTTCTGCTGCAGTCTAAATTTATGAGACCTGATGGGAGTCATCCCAGAGTACTCAAAACCCTGGTTGAAGTCATTGGAAGAGCTCTCGCAATGATTTTTCAGTGGTCTGGGGAATTTGAAGCGATTCCAGTGACTGGAAACTGGCATATGTCCCAACTATAAGGGGGGGCAAGAAGTTTGATCCTGGTAACTCCAGACCTGTCGGTTTCAATTCAGTGACTGATAAAAACATGGAGAAGGTTATTCTGGGTGATACTGAAAAACAGTGTAGTCATTGGCCACAGCCAGAATGGGTTCATGGGGGACCAGTCCTGCTCAATAAACTTATTATCTTCTTATGAAAATATCTCCCATCTAGTTGATCAAGGGAAGACAGTTAATGTATTCTTTTTAGCTTTCCTTCTGAATAAAATTTCAGCATACAAAGGGATAACACATCATGAGATGGGTTCTGTAGGTCTTCATTTGAGGGCCACTGCTCTTCAAGGCTACCTAAATGAATTGAATGCAGGACCGAAAGAGATACTAAGTTTGCCAATGGCAATAAGTTGGAAGGAGGTCTAGACTCCCTGGAATGCAGAGAGGCTCTACAGAGAGGCCTGAACAAATTAGAGGTTTGGGAAATTGAAAAGTTCCAGATTCTGCACCTGGGACGTGGTAAACCTGGATGTACCTACAGAGTTGGGTGTGAGGACCTGATGAGCAGCACTGCAGAAAGAGACCTGTGGGTCCTGGTCATCGACAAGTTGAATGTGAGTCAGCAGTGTCCTGGCAGCCAGGAGGGACATCAGTGCCCTGGGGTGCATCAGGCACAGCATGGTTGGCCAGTTGAGGGAGGAATTATCCCATTCTACTCTCCCTGGTGCAGCTGCATTTGAAGTTCTGTGTGCAGTTTTGGATGCTGTAATATGAGAAAGTTATAAAGCTACGCGAGAACGTACAAAGGAGGGCTACAGAGATTATGAAAGGGCTAAAGGTGAAGCCACAGGAGGAGTGGCTGAAGTTCAGTCTGGAAGAGACTGAGGGAAGAACACTTTTCCATCTACAACTTCCTCATGAGGGGAACAGGAGGAGCAGAAACCAATCTCTTCATTCTGGTGAGTAATGACAGAACCCAAAGGAATAGCCTGAAGTTGTGTCTGGGGATGTTTAAGTTGGACATTTGGAAGAGGTTTCTTAACCCAGAGGGTATCTGGGCACTGGAACGGGTTCCCCAGGGAAGTGGTCACAACACCGAGTCTGAAGGAGTTCTAGAAGCCTTTGGACAATGATATCAGGTACAGGGTGTGACTCTTGGGGTGGTCCCGTGTAGATCCAGGAGCTGAACTTCAGTGATCCTTGTGTTTGTCTTCCCACTCTAAATATTCAATGACACTCTGATTTAAAACATAATGTTTTCTTTCTTTTTTTGCATCCTTTAATTTCTTTCTTTAACTTTTAATTCATAAAATATATTTTGGGAAAGACTAAAAGTTCAACATTGAATATAAAAGGACAGCACATTTCAAGATACTTTTCCAAATATGTTGTGCAGTATATGACACATTGAAAATTTTCCAATTTTAATGAAAAGAGGGGAAAAAGTATGACAGTTTTCACAGTGGAATTTACTACTCTCTGCTACACCACAGTGAAGAAGGTAGATAAGGCCATTTAAAAGTAGCTCTTAGAATCATCCAGCACCCATAAATTGTGAGCTCTTCATTGAGTTTAAACCTAAGCAGGAAGTGAAAATTAACTGAGGTTATTAATCAAACACAAAACCCCCCCCTACCATTAACTTGTGAGTACAGAGTAAAAATCAGCTTACTGGTTTTGTTTATTTATGAGATTCTATGAAGGATAAGTTATTTCCAAAATACTTGAGAATTTAAAAATTAGTTAAGAGAGTTGCAAAAAGAGGAAGAAATATTCTGTGGAATTTTAGTCCAGAGATAAAAATTGCTATGCCTAGAAAAATAGAAGCAAGATATTTTTCTGTAAAAAGATATTAGCTAAAGTCAGTATCGGTATCTAAAATAATTCAGGTCATAATAATCTACCTTTGTTTTACAATACCATAATATGATGGAGGTTTTTTAGACATGAAAGATGCCATATATCTTGACTTTAATTAGGTTTTTGACACTGCCTCAGATACATTCTCATAAACAGTCATTGGATGTTTCAAGAACAAACTAGACAAACATCAATCATCAGTGACACAAGTGTAGATCATTCTAGTTTGGACATGCGCTCTTCCTCTGAAGCCACTTTCAAGCCTCTGATTTTAAGAAAAATTGACTTTCCAATTATTTACTATTTACTGTAACTCCACTAGATTCTTATATTATTTATTCATTAATCATGTGCATTTGAACATCATTACTTCACCTCCAAAATCCTGATATTTAAAGTCCATGTAAAGACAAAAGTAAATGTTTTGAGTGGTCTTTTTGTTGCCGAGTCAGACAGACACACCCTCCATAGCAATCAGGAGAATTGGAGTTAGGGTTTTTCTTGTTTTGTTTGGGGTCCTTTTCTTTGTTTTTGTTTTTTTTTTTTTTCTTTAAATTGGCATTAAATATATTATCTCTTGGTATGGGGCTTTAAAAAACACCTACATCAAACGGAGTACATGAAACTAGGAAGAAATATTCTTACACATTAATGAAACATCAAGAAAACATGCTGCATTGATAACATCCAAGTTTCTTACTCTTAAAAAAAAGGACGGGACTTCAAATATTCAGCCATATGTTTAAAACAGAAATCTAAAGTTGTGAAGGAAAGGAAAATGAGAAATCAGACAGCTGGCTTGTCAATTAACATTCATGTCAAAGACAGAATTCTGTGATTTTTCATACAAAGTATTTGAAAACAATTTGTGGAAAGGGTGTTACTCTTTTGGGGGGAGCGATAAATTTATTGGTTTTCCAAACATGGGAAAAGACTTAGAAATTATTAACATTACTCATTTTGACCTTCACTTACAGGAAGAATTTTTGATCTTTTGAAAGTATGTTTCTCCTGATGAGGAATGGTAGTTAAAAAACATAAGTGACACTTGCAAAATATTTACTTTAAACCTGATTTGCTTTTTCAGTCTCAAGAACTTTTTATATTGAAAAACAGTTTCTTATTTATATCTGTAGCGTGCAGCACCTGTAGTTGCCACAAAGAATCAAAAGGGACTTCTGCATGTCCTGGTTGTATTGTGCCTTCTTCAAGGAACATTTGAAGTACAGGTATTTAGAGCCTTTCAAGAATGTTCTCATTGTCAGATTGATTTGCATTGTTTAATTACTACATAAAGACAGAATATCTTCTTTCTTATTATTAGGACATAATTATAACTGAATATCTGCAAGGACTATGACTTTAAATGAGGCAAAAGTACAGACGGCTACTCTGTTCTGCATTTATTGGGATTGACAACCTGAATGATATTACAAGTTATATATGCTGTATTGCACAGACTAACAGGACAAAAAACTATGCATGATGGTCTTAAGCCAAAGTGAAAAGGACATTCCTGAAGTACATTTTGGACATTCATAAGAGAGTTCTGTTATGTTAGTATTGCCAAACTCATATTTTAAATGTGATTGATATTAAACAAAGGGCTATTCAAAGGCAAAAAACCTCCTGGTCTTGATCCGAACCCTTTACCAGGTATGAAAACGTGGAGAAATCCTGATCTCCTTACTCAAAAGTACAGCCTTCATACTGGCAGGGTAGCTCAGACAAGAAGAACACACCCTGACAGATTGTTTTGGGAGAGGGCTGAAGGGCACCAGCACCCAGTGCCTTCTGGTTGCGATACACTGCTTGCCAGCAGAGACATATGCTTGTGGTGATTGGCTCAAATCAAAACTGAGGGATGACAGGCACTGGCATGCCAGCAGGCAGTGTCATAAGCTGCCTTTGTGACTTAGAGCCAACATGTCACTGCTGTCCTCTAATCTGGGTATAGGAATAGCACTGGTTCAAGATGTTTGCTGAGCCAGGAGTCAAGATTTTGGCCAAAAAGCAATATAGCTTTTGTTCTCTACATTGGCCCAAGCTATAAATCAGCATGGAGATGATGATTTCAGGGAGGGAAAAAAAAAAAAAAAAGAAAATAATTGTTTTATTTGTGTCCTGAAAGATTTTATTATTTTTATTTTATTTTTCTAAGAATAATTTTGAAGGATATGAATGATAAAGCTGGCTGAACATTTACATTTACTAATCCAATGCAGATTGTTGCTTTTTCATTCAGTTTCCTCACTACACAACTTTGTCAGTGCACAGACATTTAAAAGTGTCAGTTCTTTTCTCTTGCAGTGTTGGGCTGTTTCAAACCGAAGCTTCCACATAAATAGGAGCTTGTAACAGAACTTGAACTAATGAGCACCAAACTTGCATGTCACTTCTAGAATGTGAAGAAACACAAAGAAGCTAAAAATGCTTTCACTGGAAGCTAAAAATGACTACTCTTCCATGGCTGTTTCTAAGTAGCTAGTCACTGACTGAGCAGAAAAGGCTGGAGTATTGAATGAGGGGCAGGAGAGCTTACAACTTCTGAAGAGCTGTCACTTTTTTTGTCCTTTATAGCACAGAGAGAATTATTTCAGCTGTATCTCAAAAAAAATGTTTAAGATAAAAAACCAAAAACAACCACCGAATTAAAAAATGCCCAAAGTAAACCAATATCTAGGGACCACCTAGATTTAAAGTTGTGTAGCATCTGCAGTGCAATCTGGTACAAAAAATAAATTTTAATAAATTAGAAAAAAATTCAAAATCTAAGACCGTTACAAAATTAATTCCTGACCAAATAAAAATAAATAAATAAGTCTCATCATTTAGCAGATCTGGATGCATTTTTGTTGGTTTTTTTTTGTTGGTTTTTTTTTGTTTTGTTTTTTGGTTTTTAGCAGAAAAGAATGTAAGTATCATAGACTATAAATCAGAATGTTAGTTCAGTTGTTTTCCACTGGACTCACTTTGTCTCCTCCCAAACATTTTGCTCGTGACTGTTTTTTAAGTGCAGTAATACTAGAAGTCTTACAAACACTTGGAGGTATGATCACTCATCCTAATATTTGTAATGAAAATAACTGGCACAGTCATTTTTGTAAAGTTTCCTATGGAATAAATGACAGGAAAAGAAAAGTTCTTTGTGAAGGCAAAGGATGAAAAATAAATAGATAACAATTTTGTAATCAATTTGTTGGATGAAAAGTAGAACTCTGCTGTAGTAAACCAGTTTTTTCTTTAAATCTCAGATTAAAGATTTGGAAGACATTATTTGATATTTCATGATAGTTGAGAAAATGTGATTGAACTCAGCAAATGCCATCAGCATGGAGAATTCCTTTTGTGATGGAGGAGTAGATCAATGAAAGCATAAATCATAATAAAATAAAAAACAACAATTTAAATCCAGATATTTTTCAAATGTGGTACTAGAAACATTGTGGATAATGGCACAGATACTAGAAACCTTGTAGATAAATATACAGAAGCTTCCTGCAATTATATTCATAATGAGCTGTGTCACTAAAGCAAAAATGTCAAACTATACTTCACGCTTTACCAAACAACTTCACCTATTTATTGTATGTTAAAAATCAATACAACAGCAGTCAACACAAATATATATTTTTAAGGATAAACTTTTCTGCACAGATTATACATCTCCGAATATGATCAAAATTTCCTCTCTGTCCTTGTATTGTCATTATTTGTCACTGCTGTAAAGCCCCAGAAATACTGCTGTTAGTACTTACTACATATGCTAAATTGAGACATCCGAACATGGAACCAGGGTGGATCACAAATGATGTGCAACTGAGCTACCACTTACTAGCTATTTAAGTTTTTAGAAATTCTCTGTGAGCTAGGGAATTGTTCATCAGTCACTAGAAAACATTGAGCAATTTCCTGAATTAGATAAATTTTCTGGAATGAAGATTTCACATGTGCTATGACAACATTTGGCCTAATCAATCCATGAAAGCACTGTTCAAGTACAGGCAACCATGGTAGCAAAAGTCAGTTCCCAGTCTATCATCCCTTCTCTACATATGCTTATCCATATAGGCGTGCATGCCTTTCTTTTAATTCTATGGGATACATTCTAGGATTTTTCTCATCTTCATGCATCAAGAAAAAACTTGTCCTCCACCCTTTTTGTCATCTTGAAAAGGTATTGAAAACTGCCAGCACATAATTGACCAAACCTGCTGTCTTTTAATTATATCACTTCTCAAATGAGATTAACTGCAGCTTTTAGTAAATCCAGATTAAGGTTTGGCTCTGTACAGAGCCAAAGAATAAAAGTTGTTAAAAAAATGCAGAGGCACACAAAATCAACAAAGGAAACTGTTCACACTACATCCACTAATATATGCAGAGTACACATTGTGTACACACAGATACTCTTTGAAGTTGACTTGGCATGTTTCCTTATATTTTGTCTTGTTTCTACTGTCTTGGTGAGGGAAAATTCAAACAGTGTTTTGTTCTTTTTTTGTTTGTACCTCTGCTAAAGTAAATTTGGCGAGCATAAACCTCACTGGAGTTCCAGAGGTGCTAATCAGGTCTCCTATGACTCTATTCTGATTAATTTCTATTCAGTTCTGATATTCTACACTGCTTAAATGAAAAATTAGCCAACAAAATCATCAATAGCATGCACCTTAAAGCATGAGGGAAAATAACATCAGGTAAACAATTCTTTAATATACTTATTAAAAGATTAAAATTTTTGGGGATGAGTTCTGTAAAATATTTAAAAGGAATTGTTTAGATTAAAGTTGAGAATAAAAAGATAGCATTCCCGATGTTAACAGGATGCAAAGCTTTCTCTTTTTTTTCAGCATCTCCAGGACCTCTCAACATTTTGTGCACTTTTATGTAGAATGAGAAGTGCCTGAAATTACTGGGCAGTTAAGCAGATTTCCACACATTATTTGTATTCAAAGCTCAGCTTTCTTTTTGCAAGACAAGAAGCAGCAGCATCAGAAGGTCAGTTGTTACAATCATTCCTTTTATAGTATCACCTAACAACCATGGACCATGACTTAAATGCACTTGAGACTGATCTCTTTGAGATACTGACATTTTTTAAAGTAAAACAAGGTTGATATGTTTTGTCTGGCAGTGATAACATATCTTTGATTTCAAATTCAATGATTACCAAAAGAAATTACTAAAGCATTTATTACCTATCAAAAATATATCTTGAATACTAGTAAATAATTTGGCATTATAGTACTCCCTAAAGTTAAACATTATTACAATTAAATGTTTATTTACATTTGTAATAAAATATTAACTTTAACAACTATTTTCCCAGTACTTTATTATTTCTTCCTAGCAGCAGTCTTTATTACTTTCTTTACATAGCAAAAATAAGCATGATGCAAAAATTGCAATCACTTAAAGGGCTTCAACCTTTTAAACTCCAAGCACTCAGGTATATAACATTCACATCTTGTTGGTTTCCTTTTAGACAAAGTATCTAAAAGACCCTGAAGAGACCTACCAAGAAGTTTTGACTCTGTGGGGAACCTATGCAGTCATTTTGGCATTTTCTGTTTCTTTCTCTATAAATATTCTACTATGCCCTTTTTAAGGTTTTTTTTTAAGATCTTAGAAAATTAGTTATACATCTTACAGATCCTATTGTTGCTTGTTCTTATTGAAATGCAAAAAGCAAGCATAAATTTTCTAATTTTTAGAAAAATGAGAAAACATTAATTTATTACTGGAATACACAGGGATTAAAAAAAAATACTTATAATTTATACAATTCAGGTAGTTTCCTAAGAGTGAGAACAAGGAACGTCCAAGCAAAAGTTGTCTCTCTTTTCTGTGTTTGACTGCACAGAATGTAATTTTGCCTTATAACCTCAATGTAGTTAAAGTTGGCATAAAGTCTTACATGATTCTTTAGGAACAACAGGAAGGAAAATTCTAAAAGCAGTGCAAGTGAAAATTCTAAAAGCAGTTAAAGTTGGCATAAAGTCTTACATGATTCTTTAGGAACAACAGGAAGGAAAATTCTAAAAGCAGTGCAAGAGAAGTGTATGTGAGTTTACACAACTCAGACTTATGAAGTGGAATGAATTAAACTTTTGAAGTGACTTGTGGTTGATGTTACATACCACCAGAGTAAACAAGAGAAAATGGAAGAAAACAATACTAAGATATGTATTTTTTCATAATATCTCATTTTCCTGAGCAAATCCAGTGCCATAATCAGAAACTGTTTTGACTGGGAAAAAACGTTTTTTATCAGAGAGTACATAAATGTGTTCATTAACCTACAGAATTTTAATTTGCAGACAATTTAAGTGTGACTTTATATTGACCTCCTAATTTAATCCAAGTTCATAGAAATACAAACAAAAAAAAACCCAGAAAGGTAATTCACTGCTCAAAGAGCTATGTAAGAAAAATAGAGATGAATTTCTCTTTTGCCTTAGATGTCAATGATCATTATTGTCAAATTTACACTACCTTCAAATTAATTGAAAGAAATATAATTTCAAAATCACAGAATTTTGCACCTCCTTGTACAGGGCAATTATTACAATGTGTGAAACTGCCTTCTTTTATGAGACTTCTAAGATCCAAATCTTTGTTGTAGGTTCTTTCCATATATAAATAGGATGCATTCTGTAAAAAAATTGCACTTAGTAAGAAAACAGTCTGAGGCACAAATTTTGTTTGCAGTGTTACTCTGGCACAGGTCACAACAGAAACTATGGAGGGTTTCAAGTTCCCAGGGAATGCCTTCCCTCATCTATGGAAAGTTGAAATACTAATGCATATTATAATCTTGACTGGAAACTCACAAAGAAAACAAGAGTTTTTTCTTCTCCTGAGGTTCTTAACAAAACAAAGAGTGAAGTTATATATTCCTATTTATTTAAACAAGAAAAACTATCCTGCAGTTTTCCTTAAAAAAACATCAATCAACCAAAATAGCAAACTCCCAAATCCTGTACAGGAGCAATTCTGAAAGAGTGTGGCTTGTGTCTTGAATTGCTTGCTTCTCATTTACTCTTTCAAACTTGTTTCAGATAGACAATCAGGTGAATAACCTACGTTTTTTTTTTTTTCATCAGCCCAGCTCTGTATAGGATTAAGAAAACAAATTAGGATTTGAATGCCTGAGAGTCTAAAATGGACCTTTGCTCTCCTTAAAGAAACTCAGCTGAATGCATGATATAAAGACATTGGATCCATAATTCTGAGTCAATCTGAAGAATTTGCATAGGACTAAGAAGCCAGTGCAGTAATGATTTTAGTCGGTGATTAAAATTTGTGATTAATTTCCACAGAGCAAAATATTTGACTCTAAATATATAAGAAAGATGGCTTGCAAAATACTTTTCTTTAATGGCTATCATCAATGACATATGTGCAAATATAATTATTTAAGGTCTTATCTATGGAAGAATTTGAATTTGACTTCAGAAAGCAAAAATTATCAAAGCATAGTTGATACTAGATTTTTATATATTCACATAAAACATACTTTTAATAAGTGTAAATTAATTTTAAAATTTTACTTATGCATAATTTTAATGAACAGATTTCAAATTATCATAAAATATTGAAAATTTCTGAATCCATCCCCAAATTTACTTGTCTGACAGTAAAGCTTTCTCATTATTGATGATGATAACCTATTCCATACCTACACTGCAGATACTCTGTTCCCTTTGTTTGAACAGACTATTCTGCATATTTCCCTCTATTTTAAATTCTGGTCTGAATTTGTAATTACGTTGAGATATGGAATATGATATTAGCACTATTATTCCTCATAAATCCAAGCCACAAACTAATGAGACAAATCAGCAGCACCCAGAATCTTCTGAAAGCTTCCCTATCCATAGGGAAGATGCAAGCTTTCTTGTGTGTAATGTTTTATTTATTTTTTAAGAAGTAAAAATTAAATTAAAACAAATAATAACTCATGAAAATATAGCTTCAGATATGATACAAAATATATTAAGTGCTATGTTACAACAATTTGTTCTAAATCAATTTACGTGGTGGCAAATTATAAAATAGAGTTAGTCTTTAGATCGTAAAAAATATTTGAGGTTTTTAAATTAGTGTATGAAACACAAAATTATTTGAAAATACACTTCTAGTAAAGGGCAAAAAGCTTTATATTGAAAGAATCCAACAGTAGAGAGACAGGGCATTAGACATTAGGTGGAAAAAGGACACTAATGCATGAAGAACAAATTCCATCTGAGTTAGACCCACTATCCATTAGTTCAACTAGGATGGATCAGGCATGATCCAGAAAAATCTCAATGATAGAAATAGGACAAATGCTTGTTTCTTAAAATGATTGTTTCTCTCTGTCCTCTTAAGGGGAAGAAAAATAAATGAATACCTTAAACAGGTCTGCACAGAACAAGTTTCTTTGCAATTGGATATGCATTCTTATTATTAAAGTTCCAATTAAAACCAATACAAGAGATTAGATGATTGTTGGCAGATTTACTAGTACTTGTATCAGTAGAAAGTCTCAATGATTATTCAACAGGTGGTTTATGAATGCTTAAGACTGAATAATTAGTAGACATCTATACTCCTCAATGCACATTGCATAAATAGGAAAAAAATCCTATTTTACTTCCCTATTAGAGCTTTCGCATTGACTAAATATTTTTTTGGAAACGTCATCCTTAATGCATCCTCTAAAATGTTATCCTCCCTGTGTTACACATTGCCAAATCTTGCGATATGTTCAGAAGTCCCACAGTGATGTAATTTTTCCTTTTCAATATCAACAACCAGACTCAGGGGAAGGGATACATGAGAATATTCATTTACAGTTATTGTGGCAGGGGGGAGGAGGGAGGAGGGGTGAAGGAGTGAGATATGAAAGTATTTTTTTTTACTTGCAGATCTGTTCAGAGAAACCCCAAAAATATCAGTAGCATACATTCAAACACATTGGAAAATATGTCAGTCAAAAAAGGAACACAGACCCTTTATGCAAAAAATAACAATAAAACTGGCAACTTCACAACTCTGTGTGAATAACCACTTGATTTTTCTTACCAGTCTTGATAGACAGTGTAACAATGGATTTAGTGAGACTGATAAGAAAAGACTCTTGTGGATTACTTGAGATATTTATGAGTTTGGAAAGGAAAGCTTTCTTTTATTCAGGAGAAAGCATAAATTGCAATTTCTCTAAAAATCATGCCTGGATAAGGCTCAGGCAGCCTCTTGCTGGGCCAGAGTATGTGTTCTCTCACATTTGGGTGTGGATGACGTGCTGCCCTTGCTATGTGGCTGAATCATCCCTGTGACAAGGAGGCGCAGATTCCCCTCCATGCCTCTGTTGAACAAGAGATGCATGAGGGGCCAGGAGCAGCAATGTCCACCAGTACCAGACAAAATGCCTGCAGAGCTGCCCTGCTCCCAGAGAGCAGCAGCAGCACGGAGTCTCTCTGTCCCAGTTCCACAAGGAAGGGGGAAGCAGAGGGGAGTGAACAGCAGCTCAGCGACTGGAAGGGGTCAGGCCACTCAGGGAAAGTCTGGTGCCTACACAGGGGCATGGCCTGGGACAACCCCCTTAGCTCTAGCCCTGAGGAGCCTCCCATCCTGTGGCACCTGGGTGCCCTGCTCCCATCTGGCTTCGAGATTTCTTCTGTCTTTCTGAGAGGTGGTGCAGAACTTGTTTGACTTGAAACTAGTTGAGGTTGACTTTTCAGTGGAATATCAGGTTGCTAGGTAATTGCTGAACTTTGGTTGTCAATAAAATCTGATACAAGGTTTTGTGTCACAACTTTCCTGCAAATCGTCATGGAAAAATTGAATCCTTAGATGCTACAGGCCAAGTTTTGCCTTCATCCTCATTAATACCATTTCAAAAATATATCAGTTACTTTACTGTGTGTGGAATTTTGCTCTGGGTCGTTCAAATAGCATGCTTAAGATGACAGTTTCTTAACCATTCTTCCAATTATGTTCTAGAAAGGAGTCAGACACTGTCCTTCCATCCTTTCATAAGCACTTGGAGACATAAAATCCATATGCCTTTCACTCACTCTACTGTTATACATCACAAGTTTTACGCTTCTTTTTACAATTCCTTTTATACCCAGAACAACCATTTCACTGTGTGTAAAGGCTTGTGGTGTATGTAATGGCAGGATAAACAATTATAGACTGTGGGTGACATATTGTACAAAAGAAGGGAAGAAGCACAGCCTGAATGACTGTGCAGACTAAAGGGAATAATAATAGGGGGAGTACAGAGAAGAGAAATAAAAGAGGCAAAATCAAGTGTTAGATTTGTTTGGCAGTCTATTTTCCAAATAGAGTGAACTGACAGAATAAATTGACAACACAATATTCCCTTTTACTTACTTAAAGCCAGCTTAATAATAGAGAGGATAGTTTACTGTGGCTTAAATTAGACATGTAAACCCAGAATCTCAAAAGTAAGCATAGACCCAATTTCTTGTGAAATAACTCTGTTAGGTTTTAGTCTCCTTAAGCCTGAGTTCATAAACTGTGAAACAGGGAGAAAATATGAGGCATGAAAATTTTCAATGATCAGTGGTGCATCATTATGATAGCCAAGCTGAACATTTATGTTAATAGATAGTGAGCAATAGAGGGAGGTCTGTATAGTCCCTGAAAGAAGCAACTAAAACCAAGCTCGAATGGAATTGGCAGGGCTGCACAAAGGCCAGCCAAGGGGAGAAACCAGTATATCTGTCACACTATATTCCTTCTGGACCCATGACTTCCATCATCCATGTTTTTGCAGGATAGGGTCCACACAAGTTCATGATAGGAAATCCCGTTAGCAAAAAAATAGGCTTTCCTTGCTTCAAGATTTTTTACTTCTTGTTTACTCTTAAAGAAGTATCAGGCTTGGCTGCATTCCACTTAAGCAGGATTTAGATAAATATTGTAATTTTTTAGTTAAAAATATTTTCCCAGCGACAAGGAGAAAAACAAACTCTATCCCTATGATTTGCAAACATAGGAAGAAAGATAATTATTATATCATTCTTATAATAGGCCTATAGACTGGTTTCCTAAGAAAATAGTTCTCTCAGTTTCTTTCTGAAATCCTTAGAATTTTTTGTCAATTTTGATGATGTCTAACAGAGATGTAGGTGATATAATTTGGTAAGCATCATAAAAGTAGAAAACTGTATAGAGACACTTTTAATAAAGCCTACAATGAAAGGAATAAAGATGAGTCAAACCAGCCATTTCTGACGGGCCTTTTTAAAACACATATTTCAAGCATCACTGGTTCTATATAAACAAACTCTTGACAAACTCTCTGTACCCTATTTTCCATGCAGGAATTGTGTCTTATATTAAGCAGACTCAAGACTTTTTAAACCTTAGAGATCAGCATAAGAGAAAAGCTATTATAAATGCCCAAACCACAGGAAAATTTTAATATAAGTTCACCCTCGTATGCACAACGACAAATCTAACTTCAGGACATGAATAGTAAATGAATGAAGCTTCATAACTTTTGCTCAGATGAAATTACTTTTCTGGTTGTATCTTACTGGTATTTTGTAGTCCTCATCATGGCCTAAGCATTATAGAAAGGCACTGTGCAAACACAGAACAGAAATCTGTTCCCTTGCCAGAAAACTCACTACCTTGAGTAAATGCCTGGCTTTGTCTGAAGGAAACAGGAAAGAGAGTGGGAGACAGAATGGAAAAGGGAGAGAGGAAATCTTACATATTACTCTGGGTTTTGTTTTTTTTTTTTTGTTATATAAATGATTTTTTTAATCTTATTGTCTTTTATCAGTTTTAAGATGATAAATATATTTCATTGCAATCAGTTGATTTTCACCTAGTTGTGCTATGATAACTATGATCAGTTCTTGACAGAACCTAATGTACTGCTTTTCCTATGTATAGAACTATAAAGTTCAAAATTGACAAATTCATCTCTGGCAGAACTGTGTAAACTTCAACCACACTCCATATATACTCATGTAAATAGTTGTTTTTAAATAGTAAAAAAAAAAAAATCCACTCTTAAAAAAGAAGAAAATTAGGATTTTGACTCCTTCTTGTGTGAAATTAATTTAGAGTAAAATATAAAAAAATTAAAACTATATTTTATAGAATACAATTTATATAAGTAATATACTTGTTCCTCTAAAGATGCCAGTGAGCAAAATGCCAAGAATTATCAACATTTACCCAAATACACAGAGTCATCCTGTTGATTTTGGGAACAACTCCAGAGTCATACAAACGGGATTTAAATTTACATCACACTGAAAGACATTAATTTTCATAGACAGAGAAGGGAAAGCTAAAATTTCAGATGAAATAATTGTAATTATTTGATTTGTCAAAGTTAGCAGCCTCAAAGCTAATGTAATTGTGACTTTGTTGTTTCTATCCATGTATTTTTTTTGCAGTACCCTAAAGAGATTTCAATTAATAGCTCAGACTCTGGCTATATTAAAGATAACATAGAAGTCTTTGAACAAAGACAGTTGTAGTCCTTTAGGACAACAAAGATTATAAAGCTCTGGAAGAAGGACTTTACAGCTGGGAAAAAGAAATCTTAGTGGGGAGGCAGAGATCTAGCTATTCAGTGTCTTTCTGGAGTTTATTAAAGAAATCCAGAATGTATGATTTCAGTGGGATTTGACCATTCAATGGGAACGACCTTCAAATCACTCACCAACTTTTTTTGTCTCTCCATTGTTCTTTCTTCCATCAAAGCAGGTAAGAAGCAAAATCAAATAAAAAAAGAATGGCTGCAAATGAAACAAAACAATTAGTCCTGACCCTTGCCCTACCCACTGATAGAACTCTCCTTCTCAGCAGGATAAAATAGAGGAACCTTGTCATTTTCCAATTATGTTTATGCATATTATTATACACTGTGGGGATTAAATAGATATAAAGGCAAATTGATGGTCTAACCTCAATTTTTACCAAAAACCTTTAAAATACTCTTTGTAAAAACTAAAACTGATAGTTCAGCTATTGTTTTGGAATGTTTTGGATGGTTTCAAGGTTTTTTTTTTTTGATATTTAAAAAAAAATTAAAGCATGAACTTGGGATGTCAGAACTCAGAATTGCAATTTTCCTTTTATAGCACAAACTCCTAGAAAGTTATTCTGATTTTTTAAGTAAGTAAAGGACTCAGAAAAATGTTGACAGGTGACTGAACATGATATTTTTCAAAGCTACTTCATTAAAGCTGTGTCAATAAAAATCAAAATTTTTTCAGTGAAGATTATTGATCCAAAACTCTATACCACCATTTCTGTGCTAATGAAACTGTGATACATACAACAATAAGTGGCAGTGAAATCCCAATAACTTTAGAGAAGCAATGCTTCAAATCAAGCCCATTGACACTCAAAGTGCTTTTCATTGTATGGAAATGAATAAGATGCTACGAAAATGCTCAAATGAAACTTCCTGTAGAGTATTAATTTTTCTCTGTGTCTTTCATTTTCTGCTTAATAAATACTGCTGCTAAAATAATTAAATTTTACTTCAGACTTAGTCTTGAATCATAGAACAGAAGTTTAATTATTTAGATGTAATAAAAGAAAATTTTCTGCCTAATTCTATGAATTCTGCTTCAGGACTGAATCAGTATCAGATAAGTTAGAAATGTGTACTGCTAAGGAACAAATTCCAGTGGTGTCTTAAATTATATTTTATTTACATTAATAATTTTAGTGGCCTAATTTTTACAAATTGTTATGGTTGGGGGATTTTAGTAATTTCATCTTTTGTATATAATCCTTCTCATATAATTTTCTGAAAAGTAAGATTTTTTTGCCAGGTACTAGTTAAATATTGAAAAAAAAAAATCTGTCCATGAAAAGGCCTGTTGTCTTATATTTAATTTCATATTGAATGGGAATGAAAGCCAAATTTAGAACTTTTTGTGTTATAGAAAATACCTGCAACACATTCCTTTACAAGCTAATGGAAATATTTTACTTTTTACCTTTATAATTCTAAGTGCTACTGCACAGATGTTATTCCAGTAATTTTACAGAACAATTTTAGGTGAAACAGGTTCTTGAAAAAGTTTTAGTCAAACTAGAATTTTCCATGGGAACTTTATAAACATATATGTCAAGCATCACTGGTTCTATACAAAAGCTTGATAAAGCTCTTTCTGTACTCTATTTTCCATATGGGATTTGTCTCTTACATGAAGCAGAATCACAGAGATTTCTGTAGAGCTGAGTCATTTTGCATGAAGCAGCTCCTTCCTCACAGCCATCACAAACATGCACACATCCCCCTGTAGGTGCGAGTCTGCTTCGTAGGAGGTCTATTTCTAATGCAGAGATTCTGAGGGAGACAGTACACACAACATCAAATTCATCTTAAGTTTCAGTTTGAAGGATTTTAAGGCCTACATATTACATTAAAACTGTCAGAAAGTTGCTTCTTCTGGGCCCACAGGTGAGCTAGCAGGTATAGATAAGCAAATAGCAATGAGACATTAGTTCTGAGCCCTTCTGTGTGGTCCAAGATTATTCACTCTGATCACTCTGCCTTTTTTTTTTTTTTTTTTTTTTGTATGATGCAGTTTCCTGCAGGGATTTTGAGATGCAGGTCAAAGTGAGAAAAATCTTTGAAGTATTCAATTTATATGGATGAACCACAGCCAACCAAAATGATTCTTTGACAAGCTGTGTGTAGAATTCATCCTGAAGTGCAAATCATTCCAGAGGGGAAGGATGGATAAACTACTAAATTTTCTTCTTGATAAAAAAATGCAGGGAAAAGGGAGAGAAAGCACATTTTCATATAACATATTCTGTCCTTATTTCCTATAAAAACTGGATAACACCAAAACCCTGTAGTGGATCTCACAAAATCTACCCATTTATGAGAACAGTAATTCCTTTTTATGAAAAAAACCAATGTGAGAACAGCAATGCAATGAAAGAAAATAACTCAGGGTAAATAGATACATTTGAAATGCACTCAAGCTTTTTCAGCTTCAGCATCATTACTAACATAAGTAAAAATGCCTAGAAATTGACCTGTGGTAATCACACACATGCCCAGAACATCCTTATTTGGTTTTTCCCTCTTAAACCAAGGATTTTTTTCTGTCTTAATGCCACAGTAGCGCCTCATCACTTACTTTATGAGCATTCCTGAGCAGCATTGAGTACTACAGAATGCTGAAAAACTTAAAACACAAGTTGGCCAGTATGCAAAGATGATTCATAAGTGATTTTTCAACTATTTCCAGTAATTCAGATTAATGGAAGAAAAAAGTACAGATATGCAATCAGGAAGATAAGTGCTCCTGCTTCTTCTGTGGAATTGGAAACCAGACAAGTGCTCAAATCAATATGTTTTATTAATTGTGGAAATACCAGAAAGTGATATATTTTAATATACAGATTTAAAAATGTTTCTATATTTACATTTTCTCAAATTCAAGAAATTAATTAAAAGGCAAAAGTGATTGGTAGGAGACGGAGAAATGAGAGTTCAAGGAGCAATAATAAACTGTTTAGATCATCATTCAGAGATGCCATTGATACCTGTTATTTTAAAATTAATTGCTTCCATTTACTGGGTGGCATCCTGTGGCTCATTGACAATAAATTGACAATTATTGACAATAAATGGTGACTGAATATGATTAGGTGCCATTCTTGCAAAAATCACCTTTGGGAATTGTTATTTTGCTGACTCATTCTAAGGTCAGTGAGTCACTGTCTCACAGCTTTATTTTATAAACAAGAGACAGTGCTTTCTGGAAATAGGAATGGTATCTCAACTTGAAATTGTTGCAGGGAACGGGAAAGAGCCCCTTTCTAGTGGACCAACAAAATAATCTTTCTCTTTTTGTAGCTAACCAAAGCTTTGAGGAATATACCTAAAATATTTAGTTCTGGATGCATTTTTTTCTTTTTTTTCTTTTTTTTTTTTTAATGTAAGACTTTGTGACTGATGTTGGAGTGCTCCTAGTATCTTCTGTTCCATTCCAATGAGCAATGTCTGAACAATGTCAAGTTTTTTCTGAGCAGCGGACAGTTGTGCCTGTTACCTGTGAGTGAGACTGTAGAGTTCCTTATTTTCAGATATATAAGGAATTAAAAATGTCCAATGTGATTTAGACATCAGAATCTCACTATCAATTGAATTTACCTTTGGAAATAGAGTGCATTAATGCACATTCATATATTTAGACTTTTAGGATGACTGGATGAAATACAGTTTATTCATAGAATGCTATTTTCATATGGTGTTAGTTCCCCAAATCCAATTTCTATTTGGTACCTGATTAATTTCTGATTGTAATAAATGGATCTTGCATTTACTTTAAAAACATAGCTATAAAACTTGGTATTGAACAATCTCCTCTGCTAGCAACCAACAGTGAGAATCTCAGCCTAAGTAAGTAACCATTCCCTTGGAAATTAGAGAATGAGCAGGGAAGGCAGAATGGAACAGACTCCTGGGCTCTTAAAGACACTATTTGAAACGTCATTGTTTAGGCTAACTTTGACTTCATCCTCTGACTTCTACGTAAAACAAAGAATGTATTAGAAAATGTAGTAAGAATGTTAGGAATCCTGGAATTGGGTAATTTTTTGATGCTCCTTGAGTCAATAAAGAAATCTACTTCATGTCAAGTTATGGTAATTTTAATTTTGCAAATACTCTTAACTAACTTCAACAAAAGAATGTATATGAGATCTGTCAAAGATCGACAGTCAAATACAGTTTTCCAATGTATTCAAGTTCTGAGAACTGTTAGTATTAAAAAAACCCAAGGAAATAAACAAGAAAAAAAACAAACAACCAACCAAACAAAACCCTAAAATTCCCCTCTGAAAACTATTCTGGCAATTCCCTTTTTTAAGAATACAACTGAAGTCTTGAAGGCAACATTGATTGTTTGTGTTTGATAATCATAGCATAAATCTTCAGTAACAATCCACTGAATTACTTATTGAGAACTGGTATTCTTTGTTATTTTGTTAATATGAACAATAAAGATCATTATCAACAATCTTAAGAAAAATTTGTTCTGTCTAGTTTCCTTTGGTGCTAACACTGTAAATTTAAAGGAATGGGAACTGGATCTTTTCTGTTTGCCCAAAATAATGCATTCTGTCAGAAAATATCAATCCATTGAAATAAGTAATTTGAATCCAATGTCTAGATTTTTTTTTTAAACCCTTAAATAGCTCAATAAGGTAAAAAATCATTGTCTTGCATTCTCCACATAAGACTTTAAAATTTAGTAGTATTTAGAAGTATAACCCAGTAATTCAAAACACCTTCTAAATAGATTAAAAAAAATATTTTATTGACATTTCTCTCAACTGATGTTTCAGATAAAATCATCATAAAGTTCTGTATTTTGATTTATATGCCCACTAAGTTTAGTGCTTGCAATTTCAGAAAAATAAGTTCAGAGGATGGAAAAAACTTTTTTGTTAATGCAGTTCTATCTGTAAATTTAAAATTCTAATAAATTCAAATTTGAAAGTTCAAATTCTAAACACCTCTTTTGTATTGCTCGTCAGATTCTCACCAATACAAGTTGTGTCAAATTTATGTTTCATATCCCATAGTCACTTTAAGACTTCGCTTCTGAAACTAATACACACTTCTGAACACAATAGAAAAAGCAAAAGAACCCCACTTCCTAGCCCTGGAATTTATATAGAAAACACATCTGATGAACCAGCTGCCTCCACTACTCCATTTATTTCCCACTCCATTATGCAGTGAAAGCAACTGAGGGGAATAAAAGCAGAAAGTTGGGAAAAGGTATGAAAGAAAGGCTTTTCTTTCCCCCCTTTTGAAAACAGGTGAACAGCCTCCATAAGACCATAGACGGTAGAAAACCGTGTCTCCAGAGCTCTCTTCTACTCCATGATTTTCCCAGCTTAAGTAAATGTTCAAATACTTAACAACTCCAATGTTTTGTAATTTCACAGCAGAAGTGAAATGTGTAGGCCTCTACTTTTTCTCATTTCATTGCTACCCCTCCTTAACTGTGTCTCTCCATGTACAGTCTATAAGGAGGTCATGAAAAGGCATTATTGGCTTTTAAAAGCCAGTTGAGAAGCATTAGTCATTGAAAATTTTAGTATAATGTGAGGGGAAGAATACATCCTGACTTTCCATGGTTTGTGTCAACATCTGTCAAGCTCTTGAACTACAAAAATGTATGTAAAAAATTACATGAATGCTTATGGTTGACTGATACACATTTTTACCCCTACTTTAATTGAAATTGCAGTAGCACTAACAAGTTATCTCCAACCCAAATTAAAGATTGCTAGTTGATTTTTTCAGAACATTAAACTAAACTATTCAATTTCCTGTTGGTGTTAAAAAAAAAAAAAGACATAATAAAATATGAAATTAAAAATTTGTAGCTTATTCAAATAATTCATGGTAATGGATCTCTAACTACTCAGACAAGCCTACTTACAAACCATTTTTTGGCAGTATATATATGCATAAGTAGATTATTTAAGCCATTAAGTCAGTCCAAAAAAGGGGGAGGGAGTAGAGGCATGTTCTCTTGTTCAATGGCATCAGGGAATTTTGGGGAGGGATCTGGAAATTTAGGAGGATCTGGAAATTTGTGGGAATTTGAGAATTTGGGAACGGTTTGGGGTCCGGGTGGATCCAGGAGGGACCTCCTTTGAAGGTAGTCCCAGAAGTGTTACCAGATCATTACATGCCGGTGTAATGGTTTTATCAAATCATTGCAAGCCAACATGGATCTTACTCACAAATCTTATTTACATTTAAGCATAGCAATATTCTGATGAAAAAGCCTTTTTGAATATGACTTTGATTTTGTAAATTAACTATAATTTGTATGAAATGTGGAAGTCTTGAATTTCCATCCTTTTTGTGGCAGTAGTCACACAACTTTAGAAAAAGTTGATTTACCTGATCATAAAATGATAATGATTCAAAGCTGCCCCAGTTTTTGAGTCAGAACATTTTGAATGAATTTGTATTAACAGCAGCAGACTACCTCAACTACCTTTCACAGAGGTCCCTGAGACTAAATAATCTTTGCCTACAGCATCTTGCATCCTCAGTGCTCTTTAGCCTTTACCTATCAGACACATTCTAAAAATCCAAAGCATACATTTTCACATCTATTGAACATCTGGTTAAGTGTTTTTCACAAAGCAAACATAATTTTTACTAGCTGTAACTTATGCTGCTACTGCTCTAAGAAAGCGGAAGACAGATACTCATTGTCACATGGCCAAAGCTCTTCCATAAAAAATCTCTATAAAACAGCTGGTCGTGTAATTTCATTTGTTATTCATTTTTCAATGTATAAGACATTCCTATAACAAGCAAACAAGCTAAATAACTCAACAGTAATCAAAGATATGCTAATTATATCTACCAGAAACCTGGCCAGCTTCAAATCTTTCCCCAAGAACTAGTGAGTTTACAAATTACAGGATAGTTGTGGTTGGAAGGGACCCCTGGAGAAAACTTGTTTCAGTTTGCCTGCTCAAGAAGGGCCACCGAGAGCTGGTTGTCCAGGACCATGTCCAGAAAGCTACTGAGGTCCAGAAAGAAATTAGAACATTTCTAGTTTTTGAGGTAGCAGAAGAAGAAATGAAATGTGGGTGCTACCAAGGATGTGAAGAAATAATGTGATGTTTTTGTGGCATACTTTATGTTCACACAAAGATTAAATATGTAAAGTTCTGTAGAAGTAGATGAGGAGGAGAAAATCTGAGTCTGATAGGATTAACCCTCTCTGTAAATTTAAGATTTAAGAGAAAGCCATCCAAAAGTTTCTATGATATTTTTTATCTGCTAGATTAAAAAAAAACCCAAAGAGTCAAACCTTAAATATATTCTGTAGATCAAAACCTAAATATATTTCCTGGATCTGAAATCACACACACCAATTTTACTACTAACTTTAGCCAAATTAGCCCTTCATGTAAAGTTTTACAAGGTCTTCATTTAAAACATCAGATTTTCTTACATATAAAAAGAATATTCTTGCCTTGCTATGTGTATGGATACAAACTGGATGGAAAATCAACCGGCAATCTGTGGTGTAACATAGAGTTCAATGAATTGTTTGGAGTTGTAATTCACAATATATTTGTAGGTAAATCACTCCTGGAAGACTTCCCACTTACTGCTCTTCTCTTTGTTTCTCTATCTCAATACCTATAGGGTGCTCCCCTCCTCCTTGCTGCCATCACCTTTACTCCACCAAAACCATAATTGGTTCTGAGACCAATTATGTAATAGTCAAAATAAGATTTGAATCGAAGTCATATAAAAACTATATACAGCTAAAATGAGCTATACTCCTGCATATTTAATTCAAAATGTTAAAATTTTAAATTGCCAATTAAAGACATTAGTGAAAGTCAATACAGCATTATTTTAATGACTCCAAGATAATCCCAGAGCAATCAATTTAGATCAGAATGAGTTTATTGTAAAGTGCCAAAGGTGGGGGAAAAAATGCTTCCTTAGCGCTACAAAGTAACAATCTCTCAAATGAATAATGCCTGTTCAGAATTTAACTAGATAATTACTTCATTTGCATTTGCTAAGGTGATAAGAGGAATGAAAAGACAGCTCAGAGGGAAATGATGTAAGTGTTAAAAGGTGACATGCAAAAGACAGTGTTACTCAAAGTTCTGGCTTGCCAGCTGAGTCCATTTTGAAAGGAACACATCTATTAACCCTATCATCCTGCTGGGAAAGGGACAGAACAGAAAAAAATTATGTAATAGAAAAATACATTACATCACAAGAATCTCTGACATGCACTTCAGAGTGACTGGAGGCTGAACCAATCAGATGTATTTCCATTCTTGTTTGTATGTAATGAATTCAAAGACTGACTAATAGAACACAAAACTGCTGAGATCTATTTCCACACCTGTTATTGCAGCCTTGCAGAACAGAAATTATACTGGTCGTGGTCAACCTGCAGAAAAAATATTAATTTGAAGCTTGAAAAATAATTTTAGCCATTTGTAGTTGCCCTGGAATCACTGTTCCTTTTTCAAAGGTGAAGATTCCTTCTGTTTTCCAGCTTTAGGCTATCATACTTAGTTTTTGAAAGAAAGATTAAGCACCTGTTTGTCTTCAAATGTGGAAACTAGATTTTTGAAATACATAAAATTGTGTATGTGTTGTAATCATTTTAACCTCTAAAGCTTTCTATCTGGTTAGGCACATCCACTTCTGCTGGTATTACATGCATTGAACTGGTATTTTGTGGACCTGGGATCCATCCTTGAATAGTATGTGAAGGAAATGAGATTTTTCTGAGGATTAGAGTTCTCTGAGGATTGGAGAACCCCATTATTTTTATGGGAAGAGCCTTCCCTGTTTGCAATATTTACAAACAGGGTTGCACTTATGTTTAAATATGCAAACAGAAACTTATGAGAACTTTGTGGGTTTTAGTTCATTGTGCAACTGTTATGTGTTGTTCTGGCACATTTTGTGTTCTAAAACTGGGGCAGATTTTTACACTGTAGGATACCTGTACATATTTTAACATTGCAAACTATTTCTCCTTTGAAGGTGAAAAAAAATTGCCATCCATGTTGGGTTCAGCAGAATTAATAATAGTTGAGGTGCTGACTCCTTTCTGAAAGAGGGCACCAGCATATGGAAATGAAAAAGGTTTGGAACTGGTGGGGGAAAAAAACCCCAAAAGCTCTTGAATCTCCTTGTGAACAAATAGATGTTCCTGAAATGTATTCCACTTCTCACTCCCATCCCACTCCCAGCCTCCCTCCTATGTCTGCCATGATAATTTAAATAAGATCATAATGATTAAGATTTTGTTTTAATTTTATGATGCTTCTTATTCTTCTCTTACCCAAGCTCATATTATATTTCAGAAAAGTGTGATATTTCTGCTCTTCACATAATCTTTTCATCTAAGATCACTCGTTCATTCTTATTAGTCAAATCATAACCATAGTTTATCATTGCCATTATTATTATTATCATTGTCTTGAAACAAGACACCAGTTCTTAAATGCTAAAAAAAATGATATACTTAAGGTAAGGTATTTCTGTTTTGTTTTGTTGGGTTTCTTTTTTATTTTTCACACAGAGGATAGGATAAAGGAAAGAAGTAGATAGATAGATAGATAGATAGATAGATAGATAGATAGATAGATATATTTAAGTAAAATATTAATAATATTTCTTTGAAGAAATCTCTCAACAGCCATACGATATATGTCTAAATCCTTTGACCTCATGATGAAAGTTTGTTTTCTCTGAGGTGTGTATCTCTGAAGGTACTGGAGCTTTTGAGTTTCATTCACTGCATAAGAAACTGAATAGTTACCTTTTATATCCATTTAGATGCTAAAGAAATATTCATGGAGTGTATTAGTTAAAGTGACAATTTTGTAACCTTTTTTATTTCTGAGTTAAATGTGTAAGCAAGGTAAGCAAGAACATTATTCTGAACATGATGAGAAAAGATCTCTAACTGTTCTATATATGATGTACCTACCAGTCTTTAACAAGCCAAGATTAGATGGCTTAAAGAATAGCAACTTGGAAGACTAGTAATTTCTGCCTCATTTCTAATTTTTACATTATTCCAGAGCATTCAAATTAAACTTTTTATGCAGATAATCAAGAAAGAAAAGGAACATTTTCTTTTTTGAGGAGGAAGGGAGGTAAAAACACTTAAATTTTTCTACTAAAGTGAAAAAAAAAAAAACTCAAGAAACTATTCTTAGGTCAGAAAGGCAGAAAGATTTTTTTTTAGTTTTTGTCCCTTTTTTTTGTGATTTCATTTTGTTTAGTTTGCGTTTTTTGTTGTTGTGTTTTTGGGGTTTTTGCGGGTTTTTTTTTGGGTTTTAGAGGGGGGTTTGGTTGGTTTTCTGTTTCGTTTTTTGTTTTTTTTTAAGAAAGAACATTCATCTAAGACTCATTAGAATCAACAATGAATTTCAAAGTGATGAAAAACAATCAAGTTGCAAGAAAAAATAATGTGAAAGATAAAAAGATGACTTACATAGTTGAAAACCAGCCTGGTGGAGAGTGAGACTAATGTCAATCTGTACTGATCAGAGGAGAGCCAAAGGCATAGCGTGTCCTATCAGAAAGTTACACCCTCTGCACAGAAAAACAATATTTTGCAGTGTTCCTTTCTGCAGTACCCTTTTCTGCAATAAGGGTTCAACTTTGGTCTAACAATATTACCAAGTATATGGATTTGCAATGTTTATTAAAATGTGATAATGGGATGTTACAGCATAGAGGAGTCATAGAAGCAGTCTGGGTTATGCAACATATCTACCCCCTTCTTTAAATGAAATTGTCTGGTCATGAGGACTTCCCATTGTTTATTTTTTAGTACTGGATGCCATCTGATATATAGGTATATATTGTGCTGGTAGTTGCTATGTATAGTTTGTGACTTTCTCAGGTGTTGACATATTGACAACTAGAAAACCAAAAGCTGGATTGGTTTCTGTTTTCTAAAGCCCTTTGCTAGGGAAGCACAATGTTGAAGCCATCTTCTTCTTAATCTGTGTTTCACTTGAGCTCATGTGTCTAAGTTTACTAGCAAGTTGTAGACTTTACTCTTTGTTTATTGATATGCAGTTCCACCTCAGACCCTCATTTACTACCTAAGCAAAATAGTGAGTGTGTGTTACATGTATTTGTGAGAGATTGAAACAGTATATGACTTATTTACACGAGAAAGCTCACAAAGAGAAAAGATATGATAACAGTTTTTCCTTTAGGTCCTTTTATCATTGTGGTAAACCCTCAACTCAACGCTAGATGGATTTTTCCTTCTTTTTAATAATTAATCTGTAGTGAGACAGATTTTTACTTTTCTTTATATAGGAATCTGTCAACAGATGAGATGGAGCTGTGTGGAACTATTGAAACTTTCAATTGTCATCAAATTGCCTGTATTATCAGTTTATTATAATTTGTTACTTGGTTATGTTTTCATTGCATGTGACTTGGGAGACCAAATATTAGTCAAATAATTTTGCATAGTGTTAGTTTGGTTTTTGCCAAGTTTATTTTGTCTTTTTACTGGGAAAAAAATTATATGGGAAAAGCTTTTACTTTTATTGTATGGATATATAGTTTTATCTCAACCAAATTTAGCCTGGAATTGTGTACAAATGCCCCATAACCCAGGACCCCCATGCCAAATTCACCATACAAATTATGAGTGAGCCTGAACAGTGAAACAAATCCTAGTCAAATCCTCTCTACTACTCTACAAGGCAGAGTAGTTGAATGGGAAGGAGAAATTGGACTGTAAGAACCAGAAGCTGAAACTACCTAATGGAGAGGTAATGTACTGGAAAGAGAGGAGCCATAGAGAAAAATTAGAAACTGCCCATTTAAAGGGTTCCCATATAATAAATTGAACCACAGGAGCAGCTGAACCTAAAAAAACCCTGGTACATCTCAGAGCTGAGAGTGTTTGTCTGAGACGTGTACCTGTTGGGGTTATCCCAAATATGGCTGTCTAAACTGACACCTAATGCAATGGGTCTTAAGAAAAACTTAGACATGACATCCTCCCATGGCATTCCAGTCACACATGACCCTGACCAAAGCAGGGTCTGGAATTCAATTGAAACGTCACAGGAAGTTCCCCAGTCTGACCCATATGGGTGTTCACAAGTCAAATATTCTGCTCCATGAGGAATGCTGGGGGCATGTTAAGATGGGAAAATGTATTCCTGCTTGAACATGTATGATATGGCTGGAATCTGATGCACTACTGAGCTTCCTATCATGTGTCCTGGAAGGGTTTTTACCACATAGTAAACAATCCAGGGAAAGTAATGGACCCCAAGAACAACCCAAATGGACTGTGCATGGAGTCCAAGCCTTGTCTGAGACTTAAACTGAGAAGCTGGATTTCATTATGTTGATCATCTATACAGTTCAGGGTACAACAGAGTCATGGTTGAGACACTTTACTCATATATTAAAAATATAATTACATAGAGAGGGCCAACACTAACTGAGAAGCAGAGAGTGGACAACTGAAGAGCCAATTCTACCACCTTTGCCCTTTTCAGAATAAGTCTGGATAAATATGTATTTAGGCATACTCTAAGTGTCAGTGAAGCTTGATATCCTGGAAAAACCAGAAGGTAACCTGAAAAGTGAAAATTTGCAATGGACTCAAGGGGAAACCTGTTAGTAGCTTTTTTCACTTATATGTAAAAAGCAGATTTTTTAAACTGTTATGTTGAAATTTTTGTTGGGTGTTTTTTCTTGTTTTTTTGCAGGGGGAGAGGGCTGATTTTAGGGGAGGGCAGGGTTTGGTATGAAATTATCTCTGATCCAATATCAACAGCATCAAATGCACTTTACTATATTTTCCTATAGGAGTTTCCCTCAAAATAAATATAGGGAAGAACCTGTCCATTTCAGACCATTAAATTGGTTTGATTGGGAAGTATGTGTCATAAGTGAAAGGGAAGGTGATGTTGGCAAAATTTGCCACAGTTGACCAATAAATAATTACCTGGAAGACAGAGCACAATATGACGGACCCTCATCATGCATTTTAATTATGGGTTTTAATTGCGTTTTGAATCCTATAAAAGTCAGTGGCCTACAACATTTTAGCTGTTTTATTTCCTGTCTGTAGAACTGTGCCAGCATTTGTATAGCTCCTGTGAAACAGTAGAGGACACAGTGTCTTTTACCAGGAGATGAAAAAAATTATAACAGCTATTATTAGCATATCATCTTGAATTTTGTCCTATCAAAAAACTCAGCTTGGCAAAAGAGTAACTTAGATTTATCACCTAGATAAAGATAAACACAATGAGAATGGGCTAAAAGAAAAAAAAAAGAAAAATTTGACATATAAAAGACTATATAATAATGCATATGCAGCTCTCCTTCTAATATTTATTTGTCAGTAATAGAAAAAACCAAAACAACAAAACATAAGCAACAAAACCTTTACAGCTGTAAAGAAAAGAAATGGAAGATCTTTATTATTTGATAGACCATTTGGTACTGTAAGTTCAATAGCCCCTAAAATTATTTGTTTATTTAAGGGATTTTTGAAAGCTCTAGGGAGTTAATTTTTTTATGTCAAAGATCCAAATTAAACTGTGACACTTCAAAGATCCTCCAGAGTCCCACAGTTTTACTATGGAATAAGTTCTTATTCATTATATGGATGAAATACAGTAAGAATTCCTCTGTTTAATTTAAAAAAAAAAAGTACATGCGTGTGTTTATATTTATTCATCTGTATGGTTTAGAAAAGCTCTTCCAAAGGGTGAATGAAAATGGTCAGAGGGTTTTTCTACAATTCATTCAAAAATTTAGAATTCAATTTATTAATACTTCCATGAAATGTTATCACTCACATCTGAAGCTTAGTTACTGCTCTTTAGTAGCTTGGTCTAACACAGATCTTACATTATGACCCTCAGTGCTTTCTTTTTTCTAAAGCTTTCTTCTGTGCTTCTTATCTGCATGTGTCAAATATTCAGCCTGCGTTACTGGAGTAGATGTTATTCATAAATGGAGTTAACTATGCTGATGAGGTCAAACTGTCCCCAAGAGGTCATTGAAACTGGAGGAAAGGAGTAAATGAAATAACTGGATGGGCTGTGAGAGTTGGGCTTGTTAGGTCTTTGAAAAGAGAAGACTCTGAGGAGACCTTAGAGCATTTTCCCATGCTTAACAGGGGCCAACAAGGAAGATAGAGGACGGCTTTCTACAAGAGCATGCAGTGAAAGGGCTTATGGATTCAAACTGAAAGAGAGTGGGTTTAGCTCAGGTATTAGGAAGAAAGTCTTTATTGTAAGTGTGGTGAGACACTGGAAGATGTTGCCCAGAGAAACATACCTGGAAGTGCTCAAAGCCAGATTGAATAAGATTTCGAGCAACCTGGTCTAGTGAAATGTATCCCCCTGTACCAATGGCATGGTTTTATGGTCCCTTTCAACAAAAACCATTCTATGGTTCCATAGTTCTGTGATATTAAAAAACTTTGATAATTGTAGACCACCCTGTGGAAGTGTATACATCTTTTTTAAACAAACACACAAACAAAAAACCATCACTGTGCCCTTCAAAAAAGTTAACATGAAAAGGTCTTTTTTATGACCCATCTTTGAATTTAATTGAAATAATTGGAATTTACTTGAAATACTTGGAATTTACTTGAAATTCCTGTTGAAGATGCAGAAGAAAAGAGGGCCTACTGCGCTTCAACAAGACGTGCAAGAAAATATTTTCCTTTCCAGAAGCTTTTGCAAGGTAGTTTTGTCTTTGTGGAGCCTTCCCTTTCTGAGGAGACTATAATCTCATCTTAAGACTCCTCCCATAGGACACCCGATAAAACCCCACGGCCCAGGGTCTGCTCCTCTCCCTGCTCTCAACTCTGCTCTCAGGTCTGACCTCTCTGGGCTGTGCTCAGTCTCCCGGGGTTCTGTCCCCTGTTCATTCAGATTCTAGTTTGAAGAATTAAAGGAAGTTATGGGGTCAGGCAGAAGACTCACTGTGGTATATAACTGCAGATCACTCCAGACTGATCCATAGCCAGCAGACCTTTTGATAGAAACTCTTTTTGCATCTGCTGAGCCCAAGCTACAGATAAAGTACTTTAGATTTCCAACCTTTTTATCTTTATTTGGATGCCTTGTCTTTTTATTTATCATGTCTCCACTTAACTCACAAGTCAACAATGAATAAACTAAGGAAATACCTGTGATTCATTTATATCATCAGTTTTCCAAATCCAGTCCTCTTCCCTTTTCTTTACATTTCCATTCACAGCGTGAAAGCTCTCATAATCTGTTTCATTGAGAAATCATATAGCTAATATATAGATATTTTATACATCTAAATATTTCCCCTTACATGGCACAATAACAAACAAATTTTTGACAAAATTATAGAAATTTTATAGAGTGATAATTTTTTCATTTTGTGTGTGGGGTGTGTGTCCCATTACCACTAAAAACAAATCCAAGCCAAAATTACTGTAGTCAAATACCCATTCTGTCTGAAATTGAAACATCTTTGTAAAGAAAATTGTTTTTAATAGAAAGTACTATTTTTTGTTAATTTAATACATTTAATGTAAAAAGAAAAATACATTAATCCCTTTGAGGCTATTTCTTTTATTCTACTATATAAATTTAAATTTTTTGTCTAGTATTTATCTCCCATAGTTTATCATGACATTAAGAGAAGATACATAAAAAATTATTCTCAGTGCAAAATGGAAAGCTCAATTAGAAATTCAGATAAAGTAGGAATAGAATGATAAAATTAAGTGCCTATGCAATATTCCTGTGAAATACTACAAAATAATTTCCAAAGCAATATATTTTCATTATTATTTTTAGGCAAAATAGAACAGTGATTTTTTAATTTAGGGACAATAATCTTTTGCTTCCAAGCTTTCAGTGTAAAAAAGTAGTTTTTCTCTGAAAAAAAAACCCATGAAAAGTAACTAAAGAATGGTAAAAAGCCCTCACTCTTTATTCTTAGTGTTTGGAATCAACCACTAGTACCTGAAAACCTGGTGTCTATGGTGAGACTCCCTTTTGCACAGCAGAGAACAATCACATATAGTTTTCCCTTTTAATCTAAGGCAAGATCCTGGCTGCTTGACCTTTGTTCCCTCATATTCTGGTGAATAAATGTTCATACCCATATCCTATAGATATAATTACAGATTGCCCATATGGGTAATCTACATCCAGTACAAAATATTAAGTAACTTTTCTTATGACAAAATTGTGTTCTGCTTTATGTATGCTGAATCAAAACTATATCTCTGGACAGATTAAGAGTTGTAAAGGTTTATTCCTGGGATCTGCAATAGTCCATGCTGGTCTAGAGGGTGAGCAGTATTTACAGAAATACTGCAGCAACAGAATGGTAAAAACTTTTTGCATTTTTAAAAGCTTAAGTTTCAGTGCTTGTCTTGCAGATACTCAAATATTTCCTGACCTCCACTGTATGCAAAGGTGAAAGCAAATCCATAACCATAGCCAAAACCCTTATGTTTATTCATAACTAAACTACTCACAGAATGCTCATTAAATGCAGCCATTACATATTAGGTTGTGATCTCTGGCTCCAGGCTGAAGAGTACATGTTACCTTCCACCCTCTTGTTTTAATTAAACTTAGGAAAAGGATCATAATTTTGTTTAATGTGCTTAAAGTTGAATAAATGAGAGCATTTCTGAGGCTTGTCAGCACTGAAAAAACATACAGAGTTTCATCAATTACTGACTGCTAGTGTGTCACAAGGAATACAGCTGTCCCTGTAAACTACAACCTTCTGCCCCAAAAGTGTCTGAGACATTCTGTAATCCAAGTGGTCTTAAACCCAGTCACGGATCTATTTACACAAATTCACAGACTGTCACTTCAGAGAACACAGAAACAGCCTCAAAGACCAGCTTTCATTTATATTTGCTTCCTCCATGTTTAATTTATCTCCTCTCCTATTTGTGAATGCCTTTTTCTGCAGAGTGCACCTTGGACCATGTACAAGCAGATGCTAATTAGAGGGGTCCTTGTCTCTGCTGTCAGATCTAGGCAATCCTATCTGGCCATGCAAAGAGAGTCAACTGGGACAGGTCCATATCCTTCCCACCAGCACCATGACGGATCATCTGCTAGCGGAGCAGATGGGATTTGTAGATGGCCTGAGTTAAGCTCTATGCTGGCAGCCTGCAGAAGAGACACAGAGCCAAAAGACATGCCAAATCCTGACCACAGTCCCAGGTTTGCTTTGTCAGAGAACACAACAGTGATTAACCTCAGTGCTGTTTTACCTACAAGGATCAAGATGACAGCTGGTAACACATAAGATACGGAATTAAAGCAGAAACAACACTGAAGCGCTATAACTAGACAGCTTTTCTGGTTAGAGACATTAAAACTAAATCATTACTTGAAGGAAGAAATGTGTATGTTAGCAACATTATTTGGCTTGACTAGAGAGATGCCTTGCAAGAATCTAAATTGAGTCTTGTCATTCTGTACAACAAAGAGTTGTGTTTTGCACACTTACAGCTCAGCTTTTCAATTTTATCCTTTACTGAGTGGGTAGTATTTTGAAGCAAAACGGATTTTTTTGTTTTCTTGCTTGTTTTAAAAATGATTGGAAAAAAATTCAGAACAGTGTAAAAGGGTTCCCTAAATTTCACAACTAGGAAAATACATAGGAAAAAGATATTAGAGTAATTGAGTGTATTCATGACAGATATGAATTTCAAAAAATATTTTATTTGTTGAGAAGTATTGAAGTCTTTAGAAAGACATTATCTGATGTTAATGGATACAGTGGAAAGTGTTCTAGAATAAGAGCATATAAATATTTTTACTCAGAATATTTTATCTGTCTTCTACATATGGAATATTGCTTTCTTAACACTGTATTCCCTGATACACTAAGTAGTTTGCTACTTCCAAGTAATTTCCAGTTTCTCTATTCTGGGGTGTGGCACAGATAAGCTGAATGAAAACTAAATGTTTCATTTTGTTAGTTTCTTTATTTTATGTCTGTGCTATCTTCCCCACTGCATTTCTTCTTCAACTTTTCCCACAAATACCATATCACAAGAGAAGGGTATTTTTTTACATTACTTGTTTGTTTAATCATCATTTATTCTAGCTAAAGGTGTTTCTTTTTAATATGCACCACCTAGAGTTGATTTTAATTTTTTATGCATATCTGTACGCTGTCCTTCTGCTAGCTATTTTTGTGGCTTCATTATCCTACTGAAAGATCAAAAGCAAAATTTTGTATTCAAGGAGTGTGATGCAGAAACATGTTTATCTCACCTCAAGATCATGAGATCATGCCTACAGACTATAAAAGAAAGAAACTAGATCCAAATCTACTATTTTTAACCTGTTCACACGCTACCATTCGGACAAGAAAAAAATAACTATTTTCCTTTCTTAATTCTGAAAACTCACTTCTGTTTTCCTGGTGTACATGAAAAAATGAACCAACATTTAGAAAACAATCTATCTTAAACCCAAAAAATGACTCCTGAGTGTAAAGAGCCCATCCAAGCATATTGAAGGTTGCATATTTCCATATCCATGGCTTACATTTTTCTACATTAAGCTGCATCAGCGGTGCTACCACTGAGGCTGTGCAACTGGCCTTCACACTCTGTAGTGTCTGCTAGTAGCAACAAGCTTCATCATCTGACTATTTCTTTGATATTGAGCAAAGAACCTCCAGGGCATACTCCTGTCATCTGCACTTTAAAAAAAAATCATTTATTTCAGTGCTTTGTTTCTTATCTTTTAATAAGTTATTTATCCATGTAGAGACTTACTCTCTTATCTCATGGCAGCTTAGTTTCTTTAAGAGCCTTTGCTGAGGGATTGTGTTGATTGCCTTTGGAAATCAAAGGATGTCATATCAACCTTTGTGCACAGGCTCATTGCCTCCTTCAAAGAACTTCCATAAATTTTTGAGTTCTGTCTCTAAAAAAGACACTAGTTCTGTTTTTTACACTATCCCTTACCAGATTTTGCAGAAGAAACCAAAGTGACCAACACTTCAGTGGAAGATGGTGGCATCTGCCCTGGAACACTTTCAAAAATTGGTGACATATTTACTATCTTCAAGAGGCTGGAAATCACAACCAGTAATTCACCTGCCACTAATTTCAGTGCCTTCAGGTCTGACAGGAGAACATTTGTTGGTCCTTATTTACTAGTGTTTAACAAGACAGGAAGTCAAGAGTCAATTACTTGTATATATTTTTTAGGCCATTTCACAGATAGAGTGGAGATGCAACTGGCATTCAGCATAGTTTCTGGGAACATTTGAAAAAATCAAACTCATATCAGGTTTGTTTTTGCAAGGTTCATTTTTAATAGTTACTGGTTTGTACAGCAGGCTTTTATGGACCATTTTACCTAATCCTGCATAACAGGCTGAATTAAATTAGCATCATATAGTATCAGTAGAAAGCTTATTAATAATTTTAAAAGTAGTTTAACGCTAGATCTCAGTGGTAATTCTAATGAGAAACAAGGATAATGTTAATAGAGTTCCACAGGAATCTATTCCTGGCCTCATGCTATTTTTATCTACAGTTTAACTAAAATTTTGCAGAATAATAATAATTTTTTAATACTGCCAAAATGTGAGCTCAGATATATAAGGGAAAAAAAATCCCTCTCCAACAGATAAAGGAGTGGGAACAGCAGAACACATCAGTGAAAAGACTTTCAAACCTAGCTGAAAGTGTTACACTTCAGGTTAACAGCTGAACACAATGTCCAAATAGTCACATCTGAAAGTGGAGCTAATTCCTGTGGAAATATCTGTGCCAAAACCAGTAATTTACTGATTAAATTATTTCAGGCTTGACATCAATAATAAAAAAGGTGCTTGGATAACTGGAATTTATTAAAAAATGGCAGAGATATAAATAAGTAACATGAGAGACAGAAAAATTGCTTTTTAGTGAAAAACTAGGCAAATTCTACTTTCATAGCTTATCCATGAGAAAGATAAGAGGTTTTTTTTTGCTTAGCTTTGAAGTACCAACCCAGGGAACTTATTTCCAAAAGCAGGTGACTCTTTAATTTGGATTCAGGAAAAGAAAATATAATGAAGCACAATAGCTGGAGGCTGAACATAGTCAGACTAGGAAAAATAAAAGGACATAGTTTCTTAAGAACAAATAATTAATTAATTTTTCATTATTTGAAGGTGCCGAATCAAGATCATATGTCTTTCTATAGCATAGAATCTATGAAATTCAGACAAGTTTTATTGTCTTATACAGAAGTTCAAATGGCCCATTTTAGTTTTGAAATTTATACACTTCCAGATATATTGTCTACTTGAAAAAAAAATATAGCAAATGGAAACAGAAGCTTTTAAAGTCATCAATTTTACAATTCTAGTAATTATTTTCATTTTTTTTTTCATTTTCTTTTCCTGCTTTTGTGCTAGAAGTAAAATTTAAATGAAATCAGTATTGTTTCACTGTAATGTAATTAAGGAAATCAGTAAAATATATATTCTGAAAAAATAGAAGAGCATGTGTTAAAGTTCAGTTCAGTTATGTTGCTTTACATAAACAAAACCTAGTCTTATTTTCATTGCTTGTCTTCTCTACAATTATTTCTGTTTATATCATGCTATTGCCAAATGATCCAAACTGGTGAAAAGTCTCATTCTGGGTCACAGAAGAGCTCAAAATTAACCCACAGAGAATATAAAGTGCAAAGTTGTGGCTGTCTTTTTATCTGTCTACATTCTTCACTGTGGCTAATTGTTCTTAGGAGCCCTGCCTCAGAAAGAAAAAGTTTTTCAGGCACTGGAATATTTAGGGAAGTTTCAGGAGATGAAGAAGGTTATTGATAACAGGAATTTTATTGGAAAATGCACACCACTATAGTGCATATTACTTTATCCAGGGATGTCTGGTTTGAGATTTTTTTTTTTTTTGCTATATCATGAATTTATATGCGTATTTAAAACCTCCCCAACAAGTTGCATGGAAGAAACTAAGTTACAGGGATAAAGACAACCAATAATTTTTTGTAATAAATCTGTGGTTGTTTCAGTCTACATCAGTGTAAGAGGTTTTTTTTAAATGCAATCTGCACTGCTCCCAGTTATGTGTGTATATGTGTTCCAAAACTGGATCAACTAGCAACATTGTACAGAACTATGACAGGCTTTAATGCTGATAGCTTTTAGATACCATGGTATAAAGTGATCCCAAACTCTAAAGATGTTTTTTTCCTTTCCTGAGGCATGCTCTGACAACGTCATTCATGATAAAGAGATGTCACAGCAGCTGTTCAGGATAAGCACCAGGCAAAACCACATAATGGCAATACAGACCAATAAATAGCAGCTTCCCACTTAGTAATATCCTCAAACTGGCATGATGCCTTTAAATTAAAATCTTGCATCTTCTTATTTTCCATGGTCTAAAGAAAGTGGCCTTTCACATCCATAACCTATTAGTGGACAAATTTGGTACGCCTGAACAATTGGTGTTTTAACTTTCTGGAGCAAACACTTATAGGAAAAAATCTGTGAACAAGAAACATCAACTTTGAAAATTAGACAGAAGCACTTCACTGCAACTCCACCCCTAAAGAACAGGAAAAATTGGGAAAAAAAAATAGCAATATCATTAGTTTGCCCCAATATCTTTTCTTTTGTTGAAGTTTTTATTTTAGAAAGTTAAGGTTCTCTGGAGATTTTAACACAGATTAGAGTATTTCCACATGTGAAGACATGAAAGATAATTAGTCAAATATATTCAATGAGAATTGGGGTGTGGGCTAAGTGACCTCAGCATTGAAGAAGAGCAATAAAGAATAAGATATTTAAAAAAAATAAGTTAAAGATCAATAAGAGTTGTTGTGAAAGGCTAAGAAAATAGAGATCTGAAGAATCTTTAAAGACATCATTTATTATACAAACATTCTGATCACCAGCACAGAAATGGCAGATGTTTTGTGCTTGTGATCTGATAAGTTCTAAACTATGATATCCTTTGGAGCTGCAATAAAAAGCAAGAGGTAGTGGAAAACAAGCTCTCTTTAATTAAAACATATCTTTCAGAAAAGCATAATTGGAGCACCCTATGATATCTCACTCATATCAGTCTGTGCTACAGTTTCTATTTTCACAAGCTACAAAAATTGTGCACCTTTTTGTAGTTTTATTACTTGGAAAGTTGATAAGGAAACAGCTGTAAGGTTTGTAACCAAAATGATAACTATGAGTTTATATCTTTCCCTCTTTAATCAAATAGTTTTGTTTTTGTCAGTTGTGCTACAGGACCTTTTTCTCGGAATAGTACAAACATGATTTTGGGTTTTCATCGGGTGTCATGGCCTGTAACTACTCAAAGCATTGGAAGTACTTCAGTGTAACTAAGTGCTGGGCAAATGGAGAACTGTAAAGCTCCCTGCTTTTGATGGCATGCAGCACCCTTCACATTTTTCATTCTGGCATAAAATGTTAACCAACCAACAGATGTACTTATCATTTAGTTCAACACTGGTAATCAGATTTGCAATTCCATATACATTGGGCAGATTTTATGTTACAGCATGCTTAAACATATATTTAGATTCTGATAAAACTAATAATTCGTATCAACATCAAACTGTTGGAATAAATGGTTAAACATGACCTACCATATATTCCTAATTCAACAGAAATGAAATTAAAAGATAGGACAATTGAGTATTTGTTGTCTGTATTTTCCAGGACTATCTGCATTAGCTTTGGAGACATCCCACAGACCTGATTTAAATTAAACACCGGCTTCCACATAACACAATGTAAGCAAGACAAATCTTCACCTCTAATGCACTATTTGTAAAACATTATAATGCTTCTCTAATTGCAGGCTCAAAACAGTAAGACTTATTTAGATCTTGGTGCTCCAATATTAAGCCAACAGAAGCCAAAAAAAAGTTTGAATATAAATTTGCAATGTAGAAAAAAAATTATCTTTTTTATCTTTCTTTTCAAAAAGAAATATTTTTATTACATTGTCCAGTTCCAAGAAAGAATTCAATATTAAATGACAGATATGTTTAGCATAACTTTCAAGATTTGAACTCCTGTTTCTGTATTTTCTGATTAAAATCTATCTTTGTTAAAATCAACTCAGGCATATGTTTGTACACAGAGTTCGCAAAAATAAATAGGCATAAAAAAGTGTATTGTAATTGTTCCCTCAATATGTAGGGTTAGGACTAGATAATACAATTTCCTTTGCAATATGAGGTACAGCAAGTGTAAGCAACACAGACAATTGCAATAGTAATTTAAACTAAGTCTGCAGTTCTCTAAGCAACTATGGAGTGAACACATTAACAACTGTCTCAAGTGGGAGAAACACTGAGTGCTGGAAATGCTGAGAGATTGGCACTATACATTATGTCTGAAAATTACTAAGGGAAAGTTTAGAAGTTAACAAATGAACCCATTTGAAGGGAAATTGGAACCTATCTATTTCCCTTCAAATGTAGTAATTTAATGGTTTTATAGGGTTCTTGCATGTATGAGATAGAGAAAGTGGAGGAAAATGTGATCCTTTCAGGGGACTAGGACTTGAAAGATGACAGAGAGGTTTGTACATTAGCTGCAGTTTACCCTCCAAAAAAATTTATATAACTGTAAACAAAGAGTTCCACTTATCTAGTTAGGAAAAAACAAATGCATGTACTAAAATGGTAATTAGTAGATATAATTTGTGTTTCATCAAAAATATAACTAAATCTAAATCAATATTTTTTATAATGGTAGGAGGTCTGTCTCTTTCATTTCTGGATAACAACATCATTTTTATTAGTGGAAGAAGGCTCTCTAATGTGTGCATCTTATCATTTCCTGTTTTTATGAGTTTTTGTTTGTATTTCTGAAGGAAACAAGTAGAAAATAAAATCAGTACAAAATTAGAGATTTGATTTTGGAAATTAATATATATTATGCAAATTAATATAAAATAATTAGGTAGGAATTTAATTTACTTTTCATATTGAAAATAGGCCTAATTAATGAGAAGCCTTCTGAGAAATTATTAGCTTTTATACCAAGCCAGCAATTCTTTTTTTATATGAATGCCATCATAGAAATAGCCAAAAGCTTTCTTCAACTGAAATGTTCAGAGTTTATGTACAGATACAAGGAACAGAAAAACCATACAGCAGCCAAAGAAAAATTACTTGAGTCAGTTCTTTGCTCACCTAAAACTTACATCAAGCCTCCTAAAATCTGATGAGCTATTTATGTGAAAAAAGACTTAGCTATATCTTAGGAGGAGGCTGTTCTAGATGTCTTAATAAAATCCTGTGTTGTATTCCCTAAAATGCTATTTGGATATATAAGGATTCAGTTAGATTTTGGGGTTTTTTTGGGGTTTTTTTTTGTTTGTTTGTGTTTTTTTGTTTTTTTTTTTTCCCATTTCCTGTGTGGAGCAGAAGGGATTTGGATTTGGAAAGGCTTCCAAATTATACCCAACATGTTTATGTCGTGTCGTGGTTTTGACTAGAACAGTGTTAATTTTCTTCCTAGCAGCCCTAAATTTCAGGTTTGTGACCAAAACACTGTTGATGACATGCCAATGTTTTAGTTATTGCTGAACAGTGCTTACACAGCATCAAGGCTTTCTCGATTTCCCACTCTTCCCCCAACAGTGAGTGGGCTGAGGAAGATAAAAGGCTGAGAGGGAACATTACTGGGACAGCTGATGTAAATTAACCAAATGATTAGTCCACAAATAAAACCAGAGCTGGTGTTTATTAGGGGTTGACAATGCTCAGTGACTGGTTGGGTATGTATTCATCATCTGCTTGTGAGTAATTGCCTTTACATCACTTGATTTTCTTTCTTTTGCTTTGTTTAGTGTTTTTTTTTTTTGAACATTGATAATAACAATAATAATGACAACAACAAAAGTCTGTAACAGTGGAACTACTTATTAACAGGTCATCGAGTAAGACAGTGAGGAAATAACATAAGGATATTGGACTCATAAAATCTTTTCTGTTACTCCTTTTGTAGGGAAGGTGCAGATGCACAGTCTATTACAAGATGAAGATGATATTGGTTGAGCTCTGAACACTTCTAGAATACTACTGCTGTTATAAAAAAAGTGGAAAAAGATGCATATCTACTTCGTTGAATTTACATACAATATTCAGTAAATTATCAGACGATGGGTCAAAATTACAGACATCAGAGCAGTTTATTTCAGCTGCAGCACAAGCAATTTAAATATGTATCTGGTAACACAAGGAAGCAAGTGTGTTTTATAATGACTGATTATCAGTAGATGTTAGACTGACTAAGACTGGATGGAGCATTTTCCTCTGTGATCCAGCTAATCTGTAACCATTTGTTATAATTATCTTATGGACACCCAGCCAGAAAGATCTGATAGTGTCTCTGAAATAATTTTAGTGAACACATACATCATCAGCCGCTTAACTGTGTCCTGGCTAGTGACCCTGCACATGAACTCGCAGTAGGACATGGCAGATTCCTGCTGTGCTTATACCTGACAGCCCTAAGTAGGAAATCTGCCAAGCATATCAAGTTAGCAAGTGATTGCTTGCAAGCAAGTGATTAAATTGCAGATTATTTTTATTTGGCAAGAGGAAGAGTAATGAGTCAAAAGTGTTTCTGAGGGCTGAGAGAAGTGCAAGCTGGCATATTGTGCTTGATGCAATATGAAGTCACAGGAGCATGATTTAAAGGCAGAAGGGGCTGGAATAATTAAACTCCATTTAGAAAAAATAGTTTGCTGCTGAAGATGGAAATCTCAGCTGCCAAGAGGAAGCTTGTGCTGTTTGTGCTTTATCTGCCTTCGTCAAAATGTATCCACTCTGCTCCTTAGTCTCAAAGCACAGATACTCATTATTTATATTCTCAAATGCAGACTTTACAGTGATATATTGTAATGCCTGCTCTTGAATTGTAACTTTTTGAAATAAAGACAAAAAGGTATTGCTTTAAGGAAAGATTTTTCCCTTCTCCTTTTGTAATGAGAAGGAGGGGAGGGAGTTGGAAGAAGTTTATTAAGTTTCTTTAGTTTTATTAAGTAGAGCTAGACAAAATTTTTGATCAAATAAGATTATTATCTAATGGAAATTACTTTCTGTTTCATTACATTTCTCTTTGTGAATATGTTCAGATAGGAATCCATGATGAAACAGTGAACTTCCATCTAGCATTTTTATGAAATGTCATTAAAAAGCCAGAAAACATAACCAGTCAGCAAATGAATAGCAAAGATCAAATCAGTACAAATAAGAACAAATCAATTACTTGGCTTTCTAATGACAATATCTCAGCAATGTCAGTGACGTGCATGCGAAATACTCATCATGAATGTGACATATTTTTGCAGCATTTAGCTAGTCCCATTATACAAACCTTCCAGTCATGGTAGCTACATACTACTTTTGACCTAGTTTCCATTACATGAAGTTCTATGAGCTCAACCAGATTTTTCCCATCTCAAAGTTCTTTTAAGAAACTATCTAGTGGCATGTAAATCAGTAGGTATCCTATAGTCACAATCAAATGTACATCAGCTGACTATTGCTTTTACCTAACTTCAAAGATAAAAGCATACTTGAAATTTAAAAAAAAAAAAAAAAAGAATTACCTTTGTCTTCCAGTGCAAATTTTAAAACAGACAACGTGCAAACAAAAGACATTTGCCTGGTTTCCAAAGCATTAAAGATGAAGTAGTCTAATATATCACATGCTGTGAATTACTTATCAGTTTGTAAAAATATATTGTACTATGGACTGGAAATATTTGAATTTTCTATTGAGCATTCATAATATACATTATACATGCACACATACACTCTCTCTTTTTTTCTCACAAAAGAAATTTGATTTCTATTCCTTTATGACAAACTAAAATGGATTTCATTGTTTGCCAATGGTAAATATTTTGAAATGATCACATACAATTATTTATTTGGCAGGAAGAATGCCCAAAGTAGTTTGCTCTCTCTCTGTAGTCACTAGCATCACACACTGCACACAAGAAGGTACACAATGCATTTGTGGGCATATTTGTTTCCAAATAAAGACATAATTTGTAATTCAACTGAAGGACTTACGGGAATTTGAGTATAATCAAATACGACAGAACAAATAGAAAAGTGAATATGTTGACAACAATCCCTGTTAGTGGATGACTAACTAAGATTGACTTTCATTTTAAAACACATCCTTACTCATTCCTGTATAGGTGCTACTGGAATGAAGCTATTCTAAAATTTCATTCAAAACTATTGAGAGTGGTCTGCATAAAAGTCTGTTGTGCTTCTACCAATTATTTGCACATCCTGCATTGTGAGTATGGGAATAATGCCCAAGACATTAGTGAGTCTGAAATTTCATGTTGAGTTGGCTAGCTGTAATGCACTTTTCTTTTTATTTCCTTTCTACTCGCCAACACCTTTCCTAGTTGGGGTATGTGTGACATTAAGGGAATGCTGCAGCTGAAGGTGATGATGTTATTAACATTATCTTGAATGACAGGTGATAATCCAGCAGTCATGCTCAAGATATAAGATCTTTTTTTCATGACACTACCTTATTTTATGTCTTTTTTCTAGCAAAATTTTTTGGCACACCACACCCATACAAGTATTTCTTTTTCTTCAAGCACTTGCTGAAAGAAATCTACTCCATCTTACTACCTATGTCACATACTACTGCCTCCTTGGAAACCATGTTTATATGTGAAATATTTGGAAAATAGTCATGGCAAACCCCTCATTTTCTCTCAAGGATGTCAAACCAGTAGTGAAAATACGAACTTAAAATTAGTATTGGCAAAACCCCAGACTCTTCACAAAATGATATTTTGTCTTTTCCAGAGAAAATATTCTAGACTGTTGATTTTCCCACAGAATACGCTTTTGGGGATAAAACAAAAGGTAAAACAAAACAAAACAATTAAAACAACAACAAAAAATATCCCAACCAACCAACCAACACAAAAAAGCCAAAACAAACCAACCAAAAAAAACCTACACAACATTCCACACAATATTTTTGTTAGTCGGGCATGTTAGGTTTTCTTGAATTGAAATACAATCTGTTATATCTGGATACAGAGTGTTTCAAACATGCAGGAACAGTACTTGGGTGCCATGTTTCCAGACAAGTCTATTGAGTACAAATATGTGTTTGGAAATGTGTACAGGTTATGATGGGTAAAAGAAAAAAATCACCATATACACAAAATCCAGCAGTGGAACAGCCTGCCCAGAGTGACTGTATAGTTTACATTCTTGAAGTTTACAGGACCAAACAGGATAAAACCCTGAACAATCTGGACTGAAATCAATATCGATGAAGCATTGAGCAAGAGACAAAGTGACAGCCTCACAAAATCCCTTCTCAACATGAATAAATCTGTGTTCTAAGACATAAAATACTAAAAGACAGAGAGACAAGACTTCCATATACAGACTTGCATTTCTTTCACTCAGGAATAGAGGTTATAATGTAAATGTTCAGTCTATGTTATGGGATGTTCTCTTCTAGAATCATTAACTCAGTACAGAATTGCAGAGAAAAACTTAACTGCTCTGCTTATAAAATATTTTTTCCTGAAATGTTCATATGACATAAATTTAAATATCTTAACTACACATATGTAAAGTAATTACATGCATGTATAATAACTAAATATATTATTGTACATACTTAATATGTTATCTTGTAGATCTGCAAGCTATGTGTCATAGTTAATATAAACCTAATATGCCTTAAAAATGCACTGTAATAACTTGATACTTGGTAACACTATGTTTTCAAAACCCAGATCATATTCTGTTAAAGCCTTTCCTGCCTCAGCACTAGCATACACACATACAAATTTAGGCTTAATGTATATTTTCTTTCCTGCCTAGTGCAAGAAAAAACATTAATCACTCATGCTCTGAAAAGTTTAACAGGCCGGATGGAAGATGGAATGGAGATCATGCAGCTAAGCTAGAACATGAATAAGAAGTTCCTGTTTGAACAACTGTGAAAGAATGTATTAATTTCACTTGAGATTAATTTTTTGGAAGGAGCTGTGGCAAGAACAGGGCCCAACACGAGATTTGATCTTTTTTACATCATTACGAAGAACTTCAGAGGTGTTAGGGACTCTTGTAGGTGAGAGAACTTACTGAGCATATGGAAGGTCTACCTAGAGTTACATTTTAGGTCATATACACAGTTTCATTATTATTTATTCAGAAACTGGCAGGAATTTTCAATATATAAGTTTAATTCCAGTCTGAAGAACCTCAGACATAGGCAAGTTATCTACTTCATAAATAGTTGATATTGTTAGGTTGCTTTTTCCATTTTTAATTTTTTTTTCTGTTTTGTAGTGTAAAGCCTACTCACATCCCTACTTTTCTCTCAGAACAGGCCCTCACAAAATGTTCCCATAGATTCAACTGACCATGATTCTGCAGATAAATGAGAAGTATATGATCTTTATTTATTTAAAATGGTGATTCAGACTAACACAGTTGATGTTTCCATATGCAGACCACCAAAATGGAAGTTAATGTGGCTAACTATAGAATGAGCTCACTGCACAGCACAATCATGAGGATAGCAATACTGTCTTATATCTGACATTGTAGATACAGTTATACCATTGAGTAAGGAGCTAGCAGAACATTTAAAATATTCTGTAATAAAAAAATATTGGTGACAGGAATTGATAGTTACAAGGTTGAAGAGAAGAATAGGTACTCTTAAAAGAGGAAAAATGTTGTACCGTATTATATGAGTATCTCGATAAATGATGTGGAACATCAATGCCATTAATTTTTTTTTTTTCAGATTTATATAAATAACATTAAGAAAAAAATCAGTCTTACAAAGCTTGAAGAGAATATGTCGTACTTGGTAACACAGCCTCAGCTGATATTATAACAGGTAAATCGAAAATCATGTTTGAAAATTAAGAATGAAAATTACATTCACCAGCTTGGCCAGCCTCTATTTTGGAAAGTAGAAGGAATGAAAAGGCCTTTGGAAAAATGACATATATGTTTGACTCAAGATGAGCTGCTGGTGCAGCATAATGCTATGGTAATAAGGAATTCTGTGAAAGCACAGAAATATATAGATCAGGAATTAGTCAATGAAAGTGAGGACAAGATTTTTCCCAAAGATCACAGATGACAGACATATAGGACACATTTTATGGCTTTTTAGAGGGTTTTGACTGCATGTGTGTCACAGAGCTCCTTTCCTGCCCTTATGGATATAGTGTCTCAGAAAATTCTCTTTTTGACTACCTGTGCCAAACCAGCAGAACCTACTATGCTTGGCATCTATGCATACTTGTACCACAAATATCTGTAAAAACAGCTGATTTACGTGATCCAGAAAGTTCATATTGGATACTAGCTTTACATGCAAAGAGGGAGGACAGGACACTACATTCTGAATATGCAGCACAACACAGCATCCCAGCTACAAGGTTTTTTTACCTGTATGTTATATAACTCAGCTATGGCTAAGTTTCCTGCCCCCATATCAGAAATGAGACAAATGGCTGCGCACCTGTGGTCTCCTGTTCACTCTGATTTATGCACACTGTGCTGACGGCATATAATGTTTCCCAATTAGTCACATGTAAAATATGCCAAGCCGTATATAACTATTTTCCATTTTATGGGCATAAACACTCTTGACTAGTTTGAAGATGTTTGCTCCATACATAATGTATTTACTGTTTGTTCATTTTCTCTGACAAATCACCTTCGGATTAACTCCTGGCAGTGGGATTAATATAAAATAAATATATATAGAGACTACTGTACTCTTCTCCCCTCCCCGTCCCCCTTCCCAATATTCTGATATTAAAGATCATGTTTATTGGTGTCCACAATTTTAAAAAGTTTCAGACAAACAGAAAACTTCCAAAAAAATGCCTATATTTGAACAACCTGATGTTTGTAAAAAGTGGTTTGCAGAGTTTCTGCTATATCCAGGGAAAGGGTAAGAGGTGACTTGATTACAGCCTACAATTACTTACAATGAGAAGATTTCTGATTGCAAATAGCCCTTTAATTTAACAAATGAAGCATAACGAGATCCAATATTTGAAGATGGAGCTAGATGATTGATATTAGGCTAGGTGCATATTTTTATCAGTGACTCTAATCAACTATTTGGACTATTTACCTAGGGAAGTACTTGGTTCGTCATCACTGAGAACTTTAAATGAAATTTCTATGTTCCTGAAAGATATGTAATAGCTCAAGCAGAAATTATAGACTTTATGCAGGAAACACTTGAAGGAATTCTGTCTTGTATTATGCTGTAGTTCTGACTAGTTGATTGTTATGTCCTCTTCTAGTCCTAAAAGTTGAGTGAAATTTAGTTCTATTAAAATCAATGTGAATTTTGTCACTGACTTAAATCAGGATTTTCCCATTTGAGTTTACAGTAGACTACTTTACAGCCTCAATAACACAATAAAAATACCTTCAAGTATGCAGAAACCTAATCATATTTTATTGTCTTCAACACTCCTAGGGTGATGAAAAAAGCCATATATGTAATACAAATTACGCAGTCCTAACAACTATAAAGTAATACTTTTAGAAACTGGAGTTGAAAGATTGTGTTTAAACTAGCCTCCTACCATGAAGCTTGAAGCACATACTTAAACTCGCCAGCTGTAAAGTATTGCTGGTAATAAGTTAAGTCTGATATAGCTGTAAATCAATAGAAGGAAGGGGAAGAACTTCCCCTCTTTCTTATGCTTAAAAAAACTGTTGTCTCCCTTGGACAATAAAGAAGGCTTTTTGGAATATTAAATTGTTCCTTCCTCATTTATAATAAGTCACTCAGCCACTATGTCAGAAGGCTGTCATAAAAAATGTATGTGGTAGAGTGGCATTAATAATTAGATGTATTAAGAAATTTCAATACAAATTAAAGATATATATTTAGGATTTTCATTACTGCAAGCAAGAAATCATACAGTTAGAAAAAAAAAATCAGGGATATAGACAAGCCAATCTGAGTTATACTACATCCCTTCTCTTTTGGTATGAAAATAAAAGTATATGCAGTAGACTGAAGAGAAAAAAAAAACAAAAAACAAATAATTTAATCTCTTAGAGTTATTATATAAAGAAAAATCAAAAAGGGAAAGGACTTGAAAGAGACCACAGTGCTTAAAAGTATTAGGTGTTCTGTCTGGTTTGTTTATCTAGGTTTGCAGTAAAGGGAGAGTGGGGCTTAAAATATTTTAAGTTTTATGCTGCTAGGTTTACATAGGCTGAATGCCACTGTAAGTGTGGAGCTGGAGCATCAGGTTTATCCATACAACAGCTCAAAGGGCAGAGTTATTATCTCCTATTCTTGAGGTGGGCAGTCATGTGAGAAGAGCCACAAAACCAAATTCCCCAAGAATTTCCACTCCTGGCCACCAACTGTATCAAGGTACATCCAGAAGCATCTGTCAAGATGCCAATAGTGTTATGCATCCAAAAACTGTGCAAGCAGCCCTGCCACAGAGACTGAGATGCCAAAACCTGTAATTGTTCTGTGTCAGGACTTGCTGAATACAACTGTCCTTAGAACACAGCATGAACGTATCACCTCAGCTGCAGGCACCATAGAACCAGCTGTGTTGACACATGGACTGCAGGATAAAGAACATGTGATTTAGCCATCCTTTTTTTTTTTAGTAGTGTGGTAGACAGTAGAGACACAGACAAAGTGGTAGTGTGTCCACCTCATGCTAAAGGGATGGGGATCACTGTGGGTATCAAAGCAATTCATTCTTCAGATAGATTAATGACCAAATTAATCAGACAGAGAAAAACTAGCTCCCTTATCCACCTCAAAGGCCATTAGTAGCTCAGCTATAGAACAGATGCATAATGCAGAAGGATGAGGTATATTTTGTGAGAAAAGCAATGTATGTGTGCCCCTATCTGATAGATTTCAAGGACAGGCATCTTGTGTTGAATGAGGGCTCCAGAATCTGGAAAAGATACAAGGAATAAGAACACATCAGTATGGCATTCCCACCTGCCTATGTACCACCCTGTACAAAGCGCATCATCCTGCCTGCAACATCTCCTGTAGCTGCATTCACTTAATGAAAAGAGGAAAATATATTTTATGTTCAGACAAGGTAAAAGTACCTGTCTCTTTGGTGCAAAGTTCATAAATCTCTGTCACAGCAAGAGTATACATGCAGGTTTACTAAATCTGAGGGAGGCACTCCAGCATCCCAACACATGAAACTTAAATCTTCCTTACAGGCAAAAATAACAGCTTTCATCATATCCTTCAGGAACAGATTACATGCTAACAGTCTACTGTGAGATTTCTTTTATTGAATTCCCTAATACTGGAAACACTTTGGTCAAGAAGGTAGCAGACTAGTCTTTTGTCTCTTTGTGAAGATAAGTCAAATTTTAAAATATAAATAACTTAAAGATGTTTGTGTCTATAATCTGCATATCATTCTAAATGTTACATTATTAAAAACCCCTCAGGTAGGAGAGATTAAAACGTCCTACTGAACTATGGCAATGAATATAACTTTTATTTATTATTAAATGGATATTAATAGGCTAAAGAGTTGGTAAATACATTTTACATAAAAATAATTTAGTCCTAATAGGGCAAATGGAAAGATTCCATGCTAATTTCTAAGTTGAAAAATTCTTCCTTTCACATCTTAGCTGCTTGGCTTCCTTTTATATTGATTTTGGGTTTCCAGACAATGAGATTATATTTTGAAGCATTCACATAGGAGAGCAAAAGGACAAGGCTATAACAAAACAATTAGATTCATATAAATGATTATCTAAAGACTTGAGTAAAGCATTATTCTTTGCTCAGAAAGTTATCAAATTTCTTCTTTCACCCATCCATCACATTAGGTGGTGTGAAACAGTTTTAAGAAAGCAGATATAATTTTAGCCCACCAGACAAGAAATAATTTGGACTTTTGATGACCCTATAAGGAAGGGAAAAAAATAGTTTCAGTGATGTTATCAAATGATTCTTAGACAAGTCTGTCATGGAGTTGCTCCTGTTAACAACAAAAGATAGATGATGTAACATTAGGCATAACAGTAACCTCAATATCAATTACAAGACCAAGTACTCATGACAAACATTTGTGTCAGGATTTTCCATAATTCACTACTCATGCACTTAAGCAATAGAAAATGCAGCCGGAATATAAACTATACATAGGACCTCATCTGGATAAAAATGAGATCCTGATATCTTGCACACAAAACTGGACTATGTGCAGTATTTTTATACAAAACCTAAATTTGTCATTGAATGCAGAAGATTTCTTGTAGCTCTGCTTTCCCTTGTTCTCTCCTAGACCCATTAAGGGGCAAAGATGGGGTGGGAAGAGGAAGCTAAGAGGCAAATAGTAAAATTGAGAGAGGCCATTTCCCTGGAACAAAGCTTTGTCTGTATGAAATAGCTGTTTCAAAACCAAAAGACTTCAGACAGATGGGAGAAGAGATCATAAAGTGACTGCAAGGACAGGAGCTTGCACTACACTATTTCATGTACTGGAAATGCATTAAGGACAGTCTTGAAGAAGATGCCTCAGTAGAGTTTTTTGGGGTTTAGTTTGGGTTTTTTTTTTTTGCCAATTTACAGCCATAGGTAACCATACAAACAAGATCAAATGATAGTTTCAAAATCATTGATTTTTTTTCTCATTGATTATTTTACTCTATTCAAATAGGTTTTCTGTTGTTTATCACAATAATAATGAAATATATTGATTGAAAGTTATTCAGAGGACACAGAAATGCTAAGAAAATACATAGAAAACATTCACCTTTCTTGTATTTCCTTATGCCTTTTCTCAGATGACTGGTGAAGAAACAATACATAAGAAATAGGATCTCAACAACTGTAGCATCTACCTGGACACCCAAAAGGCAGAAAGACAGTACAGAAGCTGAAAAACAGGCATGTAGTTGTACCAGGAATATCCACTGAAGCATAGTTTTGCTCCTCATCTCCAAGAAAAATTTATATGAAAATTCCATCTCTAATTGTCTTGCACAGATAATTGGGACAAGTGCACTGAGGTGTATATCAGGTGTTTTCATATGTTTTTGAAAACATATGAAAATCAAATACTTCAAGGGAGTTAGGTTGCAGAATATCTTGGGTTTCAGCCTTGTTATTGTCTAGGAATAAAATAGGTAGGAAGCTATATAATACTGGCAAGATCAAGGCAACTCAGGACATGTGTAGGACCAGAAATGCTGATGTTGGAGGTTACTTTATGTAAAAAGCCCAAGAGGCATTCATTGTTTTCAGACATTTATAGGACTGCTGAATAAGTAGATGAGAACTAGAGAAGTTGGAGTAGGACGTCAGCAATCTGCATGTAGGCTTTACATTATGTTTTCATTCCAGCTTGCTAATTTTTTCTTTCTATAGCTCCACTTCAATAACTGCAAAAGTAGAAGGAGGGACATGACTTGCACTCCCTGATCAAAGAAACTTTGTGTGAGTAGGGCTCATTTATTATAATTACCTCTGCATCACCCTGCCATTTAGTCTTCTATCTAGGGAAATGTTGGCTGCTTAACATCAATTTTTGCTTCAGTTTTCTGCTATATCTCAGCACCATCATTGTACTGTGCAACAACTAGTTTTGATGTGTAAGCCAGCATATGGCCATTAAACTACTGGCTTCAATTACAAACATAAGGACTCAGAAGTGTGACTTATTAGCATGAAATTATTAAGTTCCTCTTAGAAAATGTAGCCTCATCTTTTCAATCAAACAAAAATACACACAAAACTAGAGTTACATTATTTAATTTTCTCAAATGATACCATTTTATTTCATGTATTGCCATTATATGGGCACAGTTTAAAACACTTCCTTTAATAAAAGTGTTATCAAATTGAGATTATTTGATCCTCACACTCCTGAGTCTCTATTTTGATAGATGACATACTCTTTGTTTTGTTTTGTTTTTTTTTTTAATTTTCTAAAAAAATAAAACTTGAAAATTACAGATTCTAAATCTTATTACATATGCAAGATGAAGTTTCATGACAATGTAAAGAAAAAAATTTAGAAAGTCTCAACTATTTAGTTATAAATGTTAGTCTCAGGAAATGAAATTTGGAAGTACTTTGTTCCTGTGTTGTGGTGAAAACTCATCGAAAGTCTTTCAATTGCTTGCTTAATGGTGATATACCAAGAATGTTTTTTCCTGTAAGGTCTTGTGATTCTTTCTGTATTCTATGTAATGAATCTTTCTTGTCAGCTTTACTATTTCCCTTTACTATTCTCATTAACATTAGTCATTAAAACACAATTGGGCAAAGTGCTGGTAAACCTACCCTTGGGAAAGGCTTTATTGAGAAAGCACACACCATTCTACCAGAGTAGTTTAAAATGCTGCAGTTATTTCCTTGAAAGCATCAATGTTTTGGATGATTAAAATAGATTTTTTCAGTATTTAGAGAAAACAATATTTTCCAAAAATAATAGAGAAAGTTCCACAGTACTTTAGAAAACCCTTGAAGCTCAGTTCTAGGTTCTTAAAATCTGAGAGAATAGAATGGGAGGGACTAAAACATCACCTAAATCCTCTGTGTCTCCAAAACAGCATTAGCTATGGTTACATATTTCTGATAGATGTGGTCCAATCTTCATACATCCTTGAAAATATTTGTTACCCTCTTCCAGTAAATAAAAAATATTGCAATCCAAAAATTGAACATCTTTCTCTATATGAAATATTGTTTTTATTTTGACTTGTAGCCAGTCATAACCTCTTCCTCAGCTAATGCATCTAGGAAAATAATTGCCTGTTCCCTTTTCACAGGACACAATGAATTCACATGATGAAGAATATACTAACAAAGATAGTTTGGTGGAAGAGTTAGAAGTTAGGAGCAACCTAGCCTGGTGCTTTGAAAAGGAAAAGAGAAAGAAAAAGACCTTTTATATTTTTATTTTTTAGTTTTCTAAGACAATATTTGCATAGATTGTGACTGAAGAAACACTAAAAAATTGGGGCTTGGTATAAGATTTACAGTAGTATGTATTTATGATAAGCTGATTCAAAATAAATTCTAAGCAGAAAAATCAGTCGTTTTGATACTAGCAAATTCCAAATATTTCACAAGCATTTCTGTCTCATAGCAAGACACTTCCTTCTATTTAAAAAATACTTCCCTGAATCAATAATTCTCAATAATGTATCACTAAGAATAGAGGGTTAGTCATACATATGAATGGAAGATGTTTTGAATCGGAAAGAAAATTAAGTGCTGCTTACTTTGCCAGAAATAACTGCCTCTGCCTTTGCCTCTCCTCCTCAGAAGTAGATTTATTATTGCCATTATTCATTCCTGTATGTTGTCTTAGGAAACACTTTTATGTGGAAATGTCACTTATTTTCAGATGCCAGTGACTTGAATTGCTTTACAGTTTCATTAAAAACCACCATTGCTGCTGGCTGCTCAGCAGACATCTCAGCTAGTGAGCTCTGATGTGCTCTTTACATCTAAGCTGAGAGGCAGTCTAAACTTGTGCTTTCCACTTGCCCTATAAATAAAACACTTTTAAGAGCTAAACAGTCCTGTCTTCTCTTCTTCATTACCAGGCAATGAGTGCCTGCCATTTTCAGAGCACTTCAGGATTATGGACCTTTTCCATCTTACATTTGTGAGCCCCAACCTGCCAGGCTGTGTCCGTGAGTCTGCACCATGCTCACTTAGGCTTGACATGTCTTCAGCCCCCTAGACTAGCCAGCCTACTATGGGATACAGAGCAATTTTCCATCCTGCTACACTAGTGTAAAGCATCATTTTTTGTGTTTCAGCAAAGAGGAATGACCAGACATACTTTTGACAGGTAGCTTGTTACATGATTTGTTTCTATGCTAAAATTTATACTAAAATAGACAACATGTTCATTGGGGTTTCAACAGCTATAAAGGTTTTCTTATTGGTCTATATTTGTCATTCTTGAAAGACAAACACTGATTGCTTATTTCCACATGTAACACAATATTACACATTTAAGCGTTAGGCTAGACTTCACCCCTAGCTCTACTCAAATAATTATTTTAGGTTATTAATTCATACACTATTGATTTACAGAAAAGGCTATTGACTAGAGAGAAGAAGACTTCAGGATTACCCAGTATTAATTCCTGTTAGAAATGAAATTGCATTCTTGATGGATTCAAGTTTGTTATAATAGACAAATCAAACACCTCTATTTCTAGGTGATGGGAGATGCAGGTGATAAGTCCTGTCAGGAAAATTACCTGAACAAATAGTAGACTTGCTAAACTCAAGCAGTAGGTTCTTACTTTGATTCCTAAAAGCCTAAGAGTTCATTCATACAGGGAAAACAGTGTGTTTTAATTGTTTGGTTGCTTATTTTCTTAATTTTATCGCAGTTGCTTTAAATAGTCATATTAACATGGATTGAAAGAGGTGGAGAGTTTTGAGGTTCTTTTTTTCTCTCTGTGAACACCATAAGCTGTCAGCAATTCTATTGTGAAAACAAAAAAAAATCCCATATCCAGAAAAAAAATGCCAGAAAAAATGATGCAAGATGGAAACATTTTGCAATAAAAGTATTTCAGCTGTTCTTGCATCTATTTGAGATGAAATCAATTAAGCCTGTGAATCAGCAAATTCTTTCTATGCAGAGACATTGTGTGACTTGGTTGGTCTTCTCTCTACTACCTGGTTAAGAGTCTACTAAGCAGCCTGAGTAGTACAAATAAAGAAGGAATCCAGAGTGTTAGCAGAAAAACCTTTATCAATGGCATACAGCTTGCATTCAGTGTACATAAGTAATGAACAGAACTGTTGCATGTTTTCATTATACCAGAAATTTAATGTATTTGCTTTCTTGAGTTATAAAAGAGTATGGTGGCAGATACTGAGAAATGGAAGTGGTAAAGTAACATCAGTCATTTTCCAATAAATATTATGCCATGCTGTGTCATCCTGGTCTTCCAAAGTGTATGTTATATGGGATACAGTGAGCAAAAAAATAAAAGTAACTGTGTTACTGGGTACAGGACATTATGGAAAATAGCAATAGTAACAATCTGTTCTTACATATATTTCATCATTTCTCCTATTTTATAAGTGGCTGACTTGAGCCACGAAACACTCAAGTGACAATGGCTTGGCAACATTCCATTAAGATGTGCATCCAATACAAGTTTAGCAGCTAAATCCATTTCAGATGACACATTTGTCCTGCATGATAATCTAAACTGAAAAGAGAACAATATTGGGGCACAACCCTAACAACGCCAGCCATAACCTGAGCAAACAACAAGGACTGTAAAGACCTTGGGGTTCAAGTGACTTCAAAACCCACACGTGTCCTTCAGGTATGTAAACAGCAAGCAGACACAGAAGGAAAATATTGGCCTGCTGTTAGACAAGGTGAATTAGTCCAACAAGGGGGAGCAGCTCTTTGGAAAGTGACCTGGCATGGCCAACAAGCTCAATATCAGTGAACAGTGTGCTGCTGCATCAAAGCATTCAAAGGGACGCTGGGCTGCATCAACAAAGGTATCTCCAGCAGAGACAGAGAAGTCATTATCCAACTCTATTCAGTGCTTGCCAGGCCACACCTGGAATAATGTGTTCACCTTTGGTCCCTACTGTGAAAAAAAAAGAAGTGGGCAGCTGGGAAAGGGTCCAGAGAAGGACCTCAAAGATAAGCAAAGGACTGGAAAGTCTGACATGTGAGAAAAGGCTGAGAAAACTGTGTTTGTTCAGCCTTAAGAAAAGAAGCCTTAGGGTAGATCTTATCACTATGTGCCACTATTTAAAGGGTGACTACAAAGAAGGTGGAGACTCCATTTTACAAGGAGGCACATGGAACAAATGAGGGGTAATGGGTTTGAGTTACACCTGGGGAGATTCAGATTAGACACAAGAGGACAATTTTTCATGGTGAGAACTATCAGCTATGGGAATAATCTCCTCAGGGAAATGGAGGATTGATTCCCTAATATGGGATACTTCTAAGGTCCAGATGGAAAGGTTATCTTGTCTAGACCATGCTTTTGACAAGAAAATTTGGAGCAGATGATCCTTGAGGCCCCCTTCCCATCTGGTATTCTATGATTCTATGACACAGCTCTTTGATCCAGTGAATTTGATATTATTAATCACGTGCTGTACATTGTCTTTCAGGGCAATTTTAAGCCTCGGTGAAGTCATGTTTTCTGTGACTTTAAGACTGTTTTTTTTTCCTGCCAACCTATTTTTAATACAAAATCCATCATTTTGATAGGCTCCTTGACATGTCTTTGTGGGACTGCTTTTGACATCTCTTTTTTAAGCAGAACTGTAGATATATTTTATTAATGCTGACTTTTTCCTACCTACATACACATTTTAAAAACAACTGGCCTCTTTCCACAGCTTTTAGTGCAATTTCTTAGCACCTGCCTTTTTTATAGTTCTGTACAAGTTACGGACTGTCTTTGTTTGTTTGTGTTTGTACACTGCAGATGAAGATCACCTTACTGTCAGAAATAAAAAATAAGCATGATTATCCTTGGCTTATCGGATACTTCTTTAAGTAAACAAAAATGTAGATGAAATAATTGACCCATTTTTCTTCAAGCATATCAGAGCCGACTAGGAACAGCTAGTTGTGAAACAATGTTAACATAAAAGGATAATGAAGATGGATGCAGCACAAACTTTGATTTTGAAGCTATTCCACAATGTTAATAATAGAGAAGAGGATCCCTGAGGTTTCCTTTAGATGCTTCTCCAAAGCCAATATACTCAGTAGGCACCATTAAAAGGAAACCATTTTGATTGATACAGAAACCTAATAATGGTGCTTTCTGGTGATTATAGCTTGAAATCCTATGTCATAAACAACAAATATATTTTTATATCTTCAATACAATCCAGCTATAAATCAGAAAGTATGTTTAGTTGTAGTGAACATTAACAACATTCACAGCCCCAACATCTTTTTTTATTTAAAATAGTAGGTGTATATTTGCTAAAATGTTAAGCACCTGAGCAAACTTGAGTGTTTGTATCCATAATACTGAAACATGGAAATTGCAATTTTAGCAGTGGTGTTTCTCTGCCGTGTTACATCTACCGCTTATAATGTGCCACCAAAAAAAAAAAAATCAATATCCTCCTATGCTGCATATGTTCTTTTTACCACTGGAAAAAAAAAAAGGAAAGATAGAGCATGCCTTAAATCATAAGGAGAATGAGGTCCCTTGGCAAATTTTGGAATAATAATAATTGGAATTAACTATTCATTTATTCTACCTAATATATGAAACTTTGACATTAGTTATCATCAAAAAATGTGATAGTGAAATGCAGTTAATATGAGACATCTTGTCCCAATTTTAAAGGAATTCTCTTTAGTATTCCTATGTAAATTCCTGTGGATATAATATCAAAAAGAGTCTATGTATAACTTATGAAATAGATCACACAGTTTCATTAGAAATCCTTTCACTCTTATTTTTGACTTCCTGCTTATTGTTTTTATAATTCTAACAGATACGTTGCTAAATGTACCTCCTATAGTCATTAAAATTCCTATAGTCATTAAAATGTAACCACATAGTATATTTTTAACCTATGATTATCCAGACAGAAAATATTAAGAGTCAAGAAGAGAATCTGAATGTCTGTTCTCTGACTTAGATGTGCCTGAGATTCTGTGAGCAGTACTGGGGGAAAAAATGTACCTTTATCCTCCACAGTGTTGGTCAAAGAACTGAGTCTTTCAATGTGATGTGCACGATGATCTATATCAAAGAAAGTGGGTACAAAAAGCTGATGGTTGTTTTTAATCTCCTTGGATTGCTAATACAGTGTTTAACAATTCCAAGACTAACAAAAAGTTATCATCAAAAAGCAAAAGTTTTCATTTTTCCTATTTAATTTTTAAAACTTCTGAGTTTTAATTTTTTTTAAAAAATGAGTTTCTTCCTCAATATTTGATAATTTATTTTGTATTAAAATATCAACAAGGAGGATGGGAAGAAGATTGTTTTTCTTTAGAAGTAGATTGCATGAGAGAAAAAAAGAAAAAGACGTACAAATAATCGATGCAGCAAATTGTTCACCATTAAAAGACAAGGAGTAGAGAGTGTAGTGATCATGAATTTCTTTTTTAACTGTGAAAAGTCTTAAATAGCAATCTGACTTAAATTTCTGGCAACAGCTGACCCACAGGTTATTTCTGCCTACAGGGCTAAGAAAATTTTTAATACTCTTGTTCTTAAATTAAAGAAAGAAAGAAAACAAAAACAATACCAAAAACACCCAAACCAGAAAAGCAGAAAAGTCAGAGATGATTAAGTATAAATAATTGACATGAAAATTTCAGCATCATTTCCATAAAAAAAAAAAAGATAATTTTCCTTAAAAGCTTCGATTTTAGTTTTTGTGATACCACAAAGGATGTTGTTTATTATAATGATTTCCTATAGCTAATACAGAAAAGTGTTTTGTAGTGTGTTTCTTTCGTTTTTCTTTTTAAATCAATCAATACTTTTCTATTGAAATGAATCCTCAAAACAGACCCAGTTCACGCCCTGCTAATTAAGAAACAAATCAAGAAAGGGTATAACAGTGAATATAGAGCAAGAGAAATTATTTCTAATGCTTTCCTCACAAATTTACCTCTCTAAGCCCTAGGAAAAGAGATTGATATCTCACTGGTCGGCATTGCCAGCACTGGGGCCACTCAGCCCAAACACGTGCAAAAATGAATGAAATAAAGGCACATTTACTGTCCTGTTCTGCAGGAGGCAGGAATTCTGTA